>PVJX010004482.1:0-94455 GCA_004027295.1 Dolichotis patagonum | reverse complement strand
TCTTCCTTCCTTCCTTTTTTTTTTTGGTTAAATATGGTTTGGTTTATTTGTTTATTTGTGGTACCAGGGATCGAACCCAAGGTCTTGCGCATGCTAGGCAAGTGCTCTACTATTGAGTTACATCCCGAGCCCTTTTTATTTTATTGTGAGACAGGGTCTTGCTAAGTTGTCCAGGCTGGCCTCGAATTTGTGATCTTCCTGCCTTAGCCTTCTGAATAGCTGGGATTGCAGGCATGCGCCACCACACCCGGCTAAGTATGGTTTATTATCCTTAGCTAGTTAAAACTGAATTAAAGTTATTTTAAAACTATTAAAAAAGAAGTCGTTACTACTTTCAAAAGAAGTATACTTTGAGATAGAGTAAAACAGTGAAATTAAAGATAGGATGAAGACTCTTAGATTGTAGTAAAGCATGATAAAACAGTGTTGCTAAGATGCCTATTGTTTATTCCTATGTGTAAGGTCTTACTCTTCTTGATAATTTGTATTTATCTGATTCCTGTACTCACCATCACTAGAACTTTTTATTTCAGAGAAATATGTAGGAATTATAATGTATAACTGGGGAAAAAATGTGTTGTGTGAGAGGGAAGTTCTATTGAAATGTAACTCTACCAAATACTATGAGAATAAAGTGAGATTTATTCCTATCTGCCTAAGAATAAAAGTAATGCTACTTGAAGATCTGTGGGCTCTTAATCCATGAACCAGTTTTGAATGTAAAGTGCTTTGGTTTTTGTCAGCTGGGGCTGAGGAGAGAACAGAGACCCAGCTTGGTTTGCAGTATGTCTTTGGGTATGGTAATGTTAGTTTTAAGTAGATAGAAATCTTGTTTCGGGTATACACTCTTGCTAACCTGAACCCTGAAATGCTATGTGGCATTCTTGTTCATCATTTTCAAGTGAACTTTTCTTTTTATGTCCTACATTTCCTATCTTTTGCACATAAACTTGTTTTATACTTTTCTAATAACTTAGAGGATTCCTTTTATCTTCTTTACTTCTATGATAGAATGTTATTGTTGTGTGTATGTCTGTGAGTGTGTGCATAAAACTACTTCATTAGTGGGCACAGTGGCTCATACTTGTAGTCCTGGCTCTTAGGAGGCTGAAGCAGGAGTATCAGTTTAACCCTGGAATTTGGAGCCTGCCTGGACAACATAGTAAGAGTTTGTCTCTTCAAAACAAACAACAAGGGCTGGGGATTTAGCTCAGTGGCCTAAGTGCCTGCCTAGAAAGTATAAGGTCATGAGTTTGATCCCTGGTACCAAAAAAACAAAAACAAAAACTTTTAATTAGATAAAGTCTACAATCCAAAATTTATCCTTTTATTTCTTTATTTTTGAAATTTACCCTTTGGAAGTGTATGATTCAGTTTTTTTCCCTGTGATTCTTGTTTCCCTCTCTCCACAGCCTCCAGGAGTGGGCTAATGTATCCAGCATATTTGCATGGTTACTGCATACTGTAACATGAATGAATGCTTCATTCTTTTTAAATTGGAATAATTTTCCATTGTATTCATATGCAACATTTATCTTTCCAGTAATTTGCTGATGGACATCTGTAGTGTTTCCACCTTTTGGCTGTGGTGAATAATGCTACTGTGAATGTTTATGTAAAAAAGCAGTGAAAACGTGAAACTATAGTAAAGTGAAACTGATAAAATATATTTCCACATCCAAATATTGCCTGGCACTATTAACATCTGGCTTGTTTGTTTGTTTGTTTGTTTGTACTGGGAATTGAACTCATGACCCTGTGCTTGCCAGGCAGGTGCTAATATCTTAATATGTATCCTTCTACATCTTTTTCTATGCATGTGGGTTTAAGGAGTCTTAGTGTCAGAATTCGCTTTAAGCATACTACAGTGTTGAAGACATCAGGCCATTTATTTTAGGCAGTATTTCACCATCTGGCTGTCTATGGTTGTTTCTATACTGCTCTCATATTAACTGTTGTCTTGCAGTTAATTCACTATCCCATTTGGACACTTCTCAGTGTGCGCTTATACCCCACAAGCTTAAGTGTTCAGTCTTCTATAAAACTGTCGCTCACATCGGAACCCAGTTGCAAGTCTGTGAAGGGAGCACACACATTCATGGTTTGTGGTATAGATTTGGAAGTACCCATGACTCCCCTGTAATCAGTAATTTGATAGAATGGCTCTGAGAACTCACTGAAAGTAGTTTGCTTGTTCCCGCTCCCCCCTACTCTCAGAATACTTGCAATTAGTGTATTATGCAGGGCACATTTCAGGAATGTACAAAGGAGAGGCACAGGGCAAGGTCTTAGAGGGTCTGAGTGGAAGAGAGTTCTTACAGAGTATGCCAATTTCCTGGTGTATCATTTGGTTTATCAGCCAAGGTTCCATGGTTTGGGGGTCCAGAATTTAATTGGGACCTTATTGCCATTGCTTATCGTTTTTATACTCAGTCTGCAATGTCTCTCCTCTTCTCAGAGGTCAGGTATGCAGCTGAAAATTCCAACCTTCCACTCAGGAGCATCGTCTTTCTGACATGACCAGCCCCTTTCTTCAAGGACCTCCTGTGAATTACTGTGGTTAGAATTATTTCAGGTGTTGTCCAAAAAGACCTCTTATGAATAACAAAAAGAAGTATCCCCTGGGTAATTCTGTTTTTTGTTTTTTAAAAAGTTCTATGCCAAGCACTGGTGACAAAGACAAAATGGATATTCCATATGTAGATATCCATTTATCTATATAGATATGTATGTGTGTTTGGAGATATATCTATCCTCAGTCCTCTCTTTTTAATTTTGAGAAAGGATTTCATTGAGTTTCCCAAGCTGGGCTCAAACTTCAAATCCTGTTGCTTTCATCTCCCAGAGTGCTGTGATTATAGGCATGATCTACTAGATCAGGCAGATTTTTTTATCATACCACAGTAATAGTGTCCTTGACTTATTTTATCCTTTGTAACATCTCTAAATTGAAGCTTAAAGGAGTACTTGACATTATCAAGTTTAACTTTTTTGAGGTAGATTCCTTCCTTCTCTTCCCTGCCCTGCCCCCAGGTGTGTATGTCTGTCTGTCTCTCTGTCTCTTCAGGACTAGGAATTAAACTCAGGAGAATAATGCATGTCAGGCAAGCACCTTACCATTGCACTAAAAGCCCATTTAGAATTTTTATTTTGAGCTGGACATTGTGGCATATGCCTATAATCTCAGCACTTTTGGAGGCTGAGGCTGGAGGATCACAAGTTTGAACCCAGCCTGGGTAATTTAGCAACTTAGTGAATTCTGTCTCAAAACAACATATAACATGTTGCGTATGTAGCTTAGTGTGAAGACCTTGGTTCAGTCCTGTTATCACAAAAGAAAAAAACATTTTTTTACTTTGAGACAGGGTGTCACTAGGTTTCCCAGGCGGTTCTTGACCTCTGATCCTCTGGCTTCATCATCCCATATAGCTGGGATTACAGGTGTGTGCTATTGCACCTGGCTCATTTTGGTGGTACTTTGTATTTCATTACATCAGAAGACACACTTGGTTGACCTAGTGGTTGTCACTGATACTGAGTGCTGGATTAGAATAACGACCCAGTGATCCCTCTGTTGCACACCATGTTTTTTCCCTTCTGCTGGAAACTATGTTTGGTCTTCCGTCAGCACTGACAGTCAGTTTATCCTTCTGTATACATAATGCATGAAGTTAACAATTTACCAAATGATATGCTTTTCTTTATTTCTAATTTAACTAATTTCAGCAGTATTTCTAATATTTCTGATTTAACTGATTTCAGCAATAAATCCTACATGTCTTCTGTCTCCATTATTCCGAAGACCGTGTCCAGAGTTGTATCTTATTTGCATTCCCTTTAGTCCTGCAGAAGTGTTCTATCTGAATTTTATGTTCTTCCCACTTAAGGCCAGAACAGTGATGCTCTGTAACTAAAGTATTTTTTAAAAAAATCAGTTGGCATTTACCTTGGTTATTTTAATAGGCTCTGGACTGTTTCACAGCAATGCTTTCTGAGCATACAAGCAAACTGAAAATAGCAGAAATTATTGGAAGCAAGTTGAATATTTCCAAACAAAAGGTATGTGGTGCTATTTTTACTATTCTTCAGAAAGAACTTAGCTTGCTTGCTAAGTTCCTTTCCTGGATAGCTTTTGCAGTGCTGAATCTGGTATCCATGTCTCATTATTGTCTGTTCTGTGTATAAAACTTTTGATACCCCTGCTAAGTAGTTCTACATTCTGAAAATGAGTCTCCTTTTGTACTATGTCATGTATACTGTACTCTAGCGTTTTAATGGCCGTGTTATTTTGTAGATGAGACTAAGGATTGTAACTAGATGTTAGAAACATCTTGTGCAGATTTTTTCTTTTTATTATGAATAGCTTCAGCCTCAGAAAATTGAAAAACAGCACAAATGTACATCTGTATGTTAACTGGCACTGTTAATATTATGCCATTGTTTTATATCAAAATACGTATTTTTGATCTAGGGGTGTAATTCAGTGGTAGTGTATTCTTAGTGTGTACAAATCCCTAGGTTCAGTCCCCCTGGTATCACACAAAAATATTTTTGGAAGAGAAAGCTTTTCTTTTTTTTTTTAATTTTTTTTGGTACTGGAGATTGAACTCACCTCACACTTGCCAGGCAGGTGCTTGTGCCACTGAGCATCCCCAGCCCTGAGAAAGCTTTTCAGCAGTAGTATTGCTGTGTTTGGTGGCTGGAAAAATGTCTGGGGCTCATCTTGAGATAGATACCAGGTATTGTCACTTGAATGATGACTGAAAACTTTGTCAAGAATTGGAATAATACAGCTATTGCTTAGGTACGTGAAATAGTTGGGAAGGTTTTAACTGCAGGTAATAGAACACTCTACTACAAGGGACTTAACACCATCCTGCTTGCCTGAACCACTGGCAACCTGAACACAAGGTTGTCCCATGTTGCCAGTGAGACAGTCCTGCATGTGCTACCCATGGTCCAAACCAATGGGAACGTGACACATTCAAATCTAGAGTTTTCCAGCTGCGAGACATATGAATACTTTTCTATTTTCACTCTTATTCCAAGCCTTAACAAAATCTGAGTTGAGTTTGTGACAAGGGAAGTGATGAATAGCTGTTGGATAAATAGCTAGGGGTGTTTGCCACAGTTTGTTTTTGTGCTTTGGCTATAGTCAGATAGATCATCGTTTCCTGTACTGTTAGAAATTTAAAGCAGAGGAAAGCATAGTGGAAGAAAAATATACTTTTTAAAACTATATAAGGAGTAGAGAATTTTTTAAAATGTCAGCATCTTTGTATCATATATAGGCAGAGCCTTATTTAAATGAATAAAAATACAGTTTCAGGGAAATATGATCAATGTTTTTAAAAGAATTGAAAGATGAAAAACAAAACCTAACTTTGATTGAAAGCTAATGCCCATCTTGGAAGTAGAGTGTTTCTTGGTAGAGCCAAAGTAAGCTTCTTTGAATAAGAAAATGTTTAGAGAACATTCAGAATTTTTACTCTGTTTAAATTTTCCCCTTACACAGGCTGAATTCTTCTGTCAACTTTATAAACCAGAAATTGTGATCAATGAGTTAGATGTGCAAGTAGGTCGAGTGCGACTTCTTCGGAAGCAAAGTGAGGCAGTTCACATAGAGAAGTAAGTTGGGGTTATACTTGCCTTTGAATTGTCTTCAGGAGCTTGATATAAGATCTAGTCCATCCCTTATCTCTGATCAAAACCTGTGCTCCACTGTGAACTTTCCATTGTGCTTTGTAAGTCGAGTGTGGTGGCACACGCCGTCTCAAGACAAAAACAAAAACAAAATAAACCAGTGTGCTTTATGGTATAGAGCAGTGTTTTCCCAAAGTATATTTTGTGACCATACATTAATAGACGAAGAAAGTGATGAAGGCCATTAGTGTAAGAGACTTGGGATTAGCAAAATTGAATCTCATTTTACTCACTATAGTGTATTTACAGAAGTAAGACTCAGCCAAAATTCAGGTTCTCACACTAATCAGTAAATTCCTTGAAGGCTAGGATTATAGAAGATGCCGAGCTCTATGTTTAAACATACCAGTGCCTGACATTGTGCTAAGTGCTTCAGATTTGCTTTTTTATATAATAGTTCTAGTAATCCCATAACTAAGTATTACTAGCCACAAACTTGGTGGCTATGAGCAATAGATGTGATTCTTGCTCAGTCCCTGTGAGATTAGAAGTCTGAAATCAAGATGTTGACAGGACCATGTTTCCTCCTGTCTTAGTTACTTTTCCCTGGTTGCTGAGACAAAATTAAAGACTTTTGCTGATGCCCAAAATTAAAGAAGGAAAGATGTATTTAGCTCATAGTTCGTGGAGGTTTCAGTCTATCATCAGCTGGCTGTAAGGCAGAGGTGGCATGGTACAGGGGCAACACTTCAAGGCTGCAGAAGGCTGTTAAAGTACAAGAGCAAAAAGGAGAGCAAGCCACTTTTCCTCCCTTATATGCAGGCTACCTGCTCTTGGGTGGGTGTAACTTTTTCACAGCACCTCCATGCTCTAAGGACTCTGGCCCTCTGCTAAGTAGCTTTGTTAAACTTCTAAGCTTCTGAAGTTGACACAGTGTATCAACAACCATAACACCTCCCAAGGCCTAGGGAACAATTCTTTGGGTTTTTCCCCTGGTTTCTTGGCTCCCACCAGTTTTGATTTTCCTTGGCTTACAGTTGTATCTTCCAGTCTTTGTGTCTGTGGTCACATGACTTTTCTGTGTTTTTTTTTTTTTTTCTCCTAATCATTTTCTTCTTACAAGGATAAGCAAACATTGGTTTTGAGGCCCAGTGTAGTATGACCTTATCTTGATTAAATTTGCAGAGATCCTGTTTCAAAATAGAAATCACATTCCCGTGTTCTCAATACATTGAATCTTTGGGGGAAGACTATTAACCCATTACAACTAGATACTATTGTTATCTATATTTTACAAGTGAGGGAACTGAACTTAAAGTAGGTGAAGTAATTTGCTCAAAATGCAATTTGTACAAATAATGCTTTACTGATGTTCGATCTCTAGAGCTTAGCATCTTACCTGATGTATGAGTATTCAGTGTTTACAGAGTGAGTTGGTTTTGTAATTCTTGTGTCACAAGAATGTGTTGTGTAGTATGAAGACAGTTTCTCTGGGCTGTTATCTCATTCTTGTTTGTTGAACTTTGAAAATTTGGTTACTTAAACCAGCTATAAGAAAAGCTTGCAGATTGGCTCTGTTTTGTATTTGGGTTGTTGCTGGGGTTTGAACTTGGGACATGCTAAGCAGTTGCTCTGCCACTTAGCTATATCCAAGCGCCCACTCTGGCTTTTAAAACTTTTTTTCTGTTCTAGGGAGAAGCTTACTTTTGCCGCTACGCATCCTTCTTCTGTTCTTATTGAACAGCTTGCAGTGTGTGTCAGCAAAGGGGAGCCTGTATTGTTGGTGGGAGAGACCGGAACTGGCAAAACCTCTACTGTCCAGTACTTAGCTCACATTACAGGTAATTCCTAGGAAAGAATTCTGCCCCCAGATGTTTCGCATGGAGTCCTTTTTTTTTTCTTTTTTTCCATCTCTGTCTCTCTCTGTCTCTCTTTCTTTCAATTAACTCTAGTTCTAAAGACAAGAGTTTAAAAAGTGGCTGTATTCCACATCTTGTTCCCTGTAAATTAATAGATTGATATTATCTCAGTACATTTCTAATCTGTGCTTTACAAATAAGCATTTTGTTCTGAAAGAAATTGAATTATTCTCTACATATTGCATTTATCTAAGGAAATCAGACAACTTAAATATGTATCTTTCCTTCTCATGGTCAAATAATATGACACATTGATATTTCTTTAGTTCTAATTTATAGACATGAACTTACTGAAGGGTTTATTGTTTTTTGGGTTTTTTTTTTTTTTTTTTTTTTTTTTTTTTTTTTTTTGGTACTGGTGATTGAACTCACGACCTTGCGCTTGCTAGGCAGGCACTTAAGCCACTGAGCTAAATCCCCGGCCCTGGGTTTATTGTTTTTTGAGACAGTGTCTTACTATGTTGGCATTGAACTCACTATGTAGCCCTACGCTGGCCTTGAACTTCTGTCATATTTTGCGTCAGCCCTCCAGAGTGCTAGGGTTATAGGTGTTTGTCACCATGCCTGGCTGAAGGATTGTTTTAGATATTTATAGTTATTAGATCCTGAAATATTAAGGACAAAGTAAATTTTTTTCTGTGTGTATACATACATTCTGTGTGTGTATCTCAGTGTTACATGAAAATTTGACGTTCTGAGTACCAGAGGAGGACTAAGATATATAACTTGGTGGTAGAATGCTTGCCTAGCCTGTGTAAAGTCCTGGGTTCAATCCGCAGCTCCGTTTAAAAACAACGACAACAACAATAAATTTACATTAAGAATTTGTGCTATACCGTGTTCCTGGTTTCTCTTTTGTTTTTTATTTCTTTGTGATAGGGTCTCATTATACAGTGCATGCTGGCCTTGCACTTACTTCGTAGCTCAGGCTGGTCTTGAACTTGCAATGACCCTCTTGCCTCGGCCTCCCAGTGCTGGGATTGCAGGCATGCACTACCACGCTTGGCTTGTCCTTGCTTTCTTAAGGCGTGCTCTGGATATTATTAGCCCTGAAATGCTTGGAATAATTCTTTTGCTTTCTTTCTTTTTTAAAGGCCACCGTCTGAGGGTTGTCAATATGAATCAACAAAGTGACACTGCAGACTTGCTTGGGGGGTGAGTGTGGTTTCAGGTTTTTTTCATACTTTCTCTTTTTTTACGTTATTTTTGTTTACTGCTTGAAGTGAGAAATCTCTTTTCTTACAAAATTCAAACTGTGAAAAATGTTGAAAGATTTGAACTCCTTCCTTCAGCCCAGCAGAGTATTTCTGAGACACTCTCAGGTGTGTAGATGTTTCTCTTCATTTTAAAGAACACTTGATTGAAGTTCTTGCTCTCAAAGATACACTGGAAGGAGTAGAAAAAAAATTAGAAGTATGTAATCAGCTAGTGTTTGTATAGTATAGTTGATGAGCAAGTTGTAGAATCAGATTGCTCTCATAGATGTCTCTACAAGTCTTTTGTTTAACTAGCATGTCTAACTTACTGTGTATCTCGTTTTTTTGTACCTTTGTGTCTTTAGTAAGTTTCTACTTTTAAGTGTTCCTAACATAGACAGCATTAAGCTTTTACTTACTGAATGTAGACTGGGTCCATCTCTTCTGCCACAAATTTGTAGTGTTAATCAGCTACTACAAAATTATTTTAAATATATGGAATATGCAGGAGCCTCTTTATACTGTGATGCATTGATAGTGACATTTTTAGTAGGTTAGCATCAGTTCCAAAAGAAAACTATGTACTGTTCAATTTTTGTATGGTTGGGAATATGCTATATTCTTTTGTTGGAAAATTCTTTCTTTCTTGTTTGCTTTCAGATGTATAAGTAACTACCTATTTAAGAATAATTGTGACAGCCAGGCATACCTCTAATCCCAACATTCTGGGAAACTCAGGTAGAATGATCACAAGTTTAAGTCCAGTATGGGCAATTTATTGAGACCCTGTCTAAAAATGACAAAGGGCTGAGAATGTAGTTTAATATTACTTTAATATTACTTTAATAAGGCCATGGCTTCAGTCCCCATTGTCTCTTCCTTTCTCACTCCCCCTCTCCCCCCTTCAACACACAGGCACATTTTGTTGTGCATAGTGTGCGTGAAGCCCTGCGTTTCCTAGTTGGATCCCCAGAACACCTTGCTCTTCCACCATCATTGTGTGTAGAATGGTATAATGGTGGGTCATGGGGCGCTACACCCAGTGAGCTAATCCAGTGATGAGTTCTGGCTGAATGTGCCTTTAGGAGATGGGGTCTAAGTGGGTCACTGGGAGCATGACTTGGAAGAAAGTATTCTTGTCCCCACCGCCTGGGTTTTGTCTGCTTACTGTGGGTTGAGCAGCTTTCTTCCACCATACGTTTCTTCTTTGGAGCCAACCAAAGAAGAATGAAATTCTCTGAAACCATGAGCCAAATAAACTCTTTTTAAGTTGCAGTTATTGGGTATTTTGTCCAGTGACTAGAAAGCTGACTAATGAAGATGGGAAGCCCAAAAATAGTTTTGAAAAGTAAAGGGAATAGAAAACAAAAAGGAGTTGGAGTAGGGAAGGAGTAGCATTCCTGTTCCTAGGATGTGTGGTTAGTTTCACCTGCTTTATAATATGGTTAACATATTTAAAATTTTTTTGTTGGTACACCTTTGCAGTGTATGATGTTTACTTTCCTTATAAGGAGTTGTTACACATGCCATTTCACATCTTTATTCCTTTTTCCATTCCCTTTCTCTGCCCTGCCTCTCCTTCCTGCCATCTCTTGTTCCCCTTTCCTTTTGAGAAAGATCTCCCTGCTTCCTATTATCTTTTATTTTGCTGTTTGTTAATCTTTGGGTTTGTCATATAAGAGAAATTGTGTGATAGTTAAACTTGTATGTCTCATTTATTTCACTTAACATTGTAGTCTCAAGGTGCTTCTGTTTCCCCACAACTGACTCGTTTATCTTTTTATGGCAGAGTAGAACTCTATTCTGTATAAATGCATTTTCTCTGTCCATTCATCTGCTTTTGGACATAAGGCTGCTTTATTATGAATTGTGCTGCTATAAAGATGGGTATATATTTATCACTATAATACAATGTCTTCAACTCTTTTGGGAAGACACCTAAAAGAGGATTAGCTATGATTCCCACTGTGACTGCTGAGGGCTTCTTCTTCCCTGCAACCTTGCCATCATTTTGTTATTTCTTAATGATGGCCTTTTTTTCCTGGGGGTAAGATGGAATCTCAGTAGTGTTTTAATTTGTGTTTCTCTAATGGCCAGCCATGTGGAGCATTTCTTAGTGCATTTGCATTTATTGCTTTATTGGCTAGTATGTGATCTGTTTTGGAGAAAGTTCCATGTGCTGTTGAGAAGAACGTATTTTGTTGTTGGGTGGGACATTGTAGGTAACTATTAAGCCCACTTATTGAAGGTTTGGTTTCATTTTATTGATTTTTTTTGGTCAAGTTGATCTATTTGTAACAATGAGGTATTGAGACCCCCCATTATAAATCCTTTTTTTAAAAAATTTTATTTAAAGAGAAAAAAAGCAATACAGAAAAAAGGGTAGAAACAATACAAAACCTCAAAAAAAAACCATAAATCACTAGTTGACAAACCACATACTGCCCGAAATAGCTGTTCATGTTACAAAATTAAGGCAAACAAAGTGAACACACAGTGAAGCTGCAAACAGAAAAAACAGGATGGAGTAAAGCCAATTGAGACAGTATAGTGAAATTGGCACAGAACATCACAGCAGGTCACCAGGACAACAGTAACAGGCAACATTGTATATCTCGTTGTCTTCACAATAGTTGTTCTTCTACTAGGTACAGCAAAATCAAAGAAATACACAACATTATAGAACACATCAACACAGTACTGAATAGAGCAACACCATTAATCAGGACAAAGCAAAATGGTGTTAAAAATATCTGCCTTCAGAGATAGTAGAAGGAAACTCCCCCGACTTGCTGTACCAAATATGGTCACCTCCTAAGAGATACCCCGATCCCTGGATCCCAATTGTTACAGGGGAGTGGGGGGGTGTGTGGTATGTTTGATTCTAAGCCCGCGACCCGGTAGGCAGCAGGCCGGTTACTGGTTGTCTCGGCGCCCTAAGTTCCAACATGGCGCGGATCTCAGGAAACGCTCTTGCTTCTGGTTTCCCCTCCCTGGGGTGGCCGCGGCTCCCCACACTACAGTCACTTTCCAGGGCGGCAGGCTGCTTACTGGTTGGCTTGGCGCCCTAAGTTCCAGCATGGCTGGGATCTCAGGAGATGCTCTTGCTTCTGGTTTCCCCGCCCTGGGGTGGCCGAGGCTTGCCAGACCACAGTCACTCTCCAGGGCGGCAGGCTGCTTACTGGTTGGCTCGGCGCCCTAAGTTCCAGCATGGCGCGGATCTCAGGAGATGCTCTTGCTTCTGGTTTCCCCACCCTGGGGTTATAAATCATTTTTAATGTTCCGTAGTGTGTGTTTTATGAAGTGAGTGCGACATTTTGTGGTACTTACGTTTATAATTCTTATCTCTCCTATTTTGTTTTTTTTGGGCGGGGGAGGTACTAAGGATCAAACTCATGACCTTGCATTTGCCAGGCAGGTACTTGTGCACTGAGCTAAACCCTCAGCCCTATATCTCTTCTTGTTGAATTCTTCCCTTAACCAATATGTAGTGAGCTTCATTACCTCTTCTGATCAGTTTTGTATTGAAATCGCCTTTGTCTGAAATTAGGATAGCTAGTCCTGTTCTTTTCCAGCTTTCTGTCTGATAGAATATTGTTTTCAATCCTCTCATTTTTAGTCTGTGAGTTTCTTTTTGGATTAAATGTATTTTATTTACTGCATCTCATTGGGTTTTATTCATGAATCCATAAATATTGATTTATTTCCATAATTGCCTTAGTTTCCTTGATGATTTTCTATCTTCCTCTTTTGCTAATTGTTTACAGTGTCAGGTTTAAGGTCTGTTAGATCTTTTGTCGTTGGCTTCATTGTCTCTTTGTAGGGTATCCTTCAGAGTTTTTTGAAGTGCTGATTTAGTGGTCATGAATTTCTTTAGGTGCTCTGTAATATGAAAATATCTAGCTGGTGTGGTGATACATACCTATAAATTTATTACTTGGGAGGCTAAAGAAGGAGGATTGCTGAGAGTTAGAGATTAGCCTGGGCTTTGTAGTGATTTCAAGGCCAGTCTGAGCTACATGGTGAGTTCTCAAAGGAAAAAACAGTTTTCCTTCAGTTTTGCAGGAAATATCATCCTGGGGTGGAAATCATTTTATTTTAGGACTTAACACACTTAACTCTACACTCTTCTTGCTTTAAGATTTGTGTTGAGAAGTCTAATGGTTTCACCTTTATAAGTGATATGTTGCTTTTCTCTAACCACTTTGAAGATTCTGTTCTTGTGTTGGACTTGGGGAATTTTGATTATGATTTGTCGTGGAGAAGTTCTTTCCTGTTCTTGGCTATTTGGGGTTCTATATACATGAATTAGCTGCATGTTAAATTCTTTTCCCTTATTTGGAAAGTTTTCTGGTATTCTTTAAGCAGATTTTTTTTATGTCATTTGTGTTATCTTCTGATTTGTCACTAATTCCAATTAATCTTAGATTAGTCTTCTTTGTGTCACCTAGGAGCTACAGGATTTTTCATGTTCTGTTTGTCTTTTTTTTGAGACAGAATCTCATTATATACTTCTTACTTGCCTTGAACTCACCATGTAGTTCTCGTTGGTCTTGAACTTGTGGCAGTCCTCCTGCCTCAGTCTTCCAAGTACTGGGATTATAAGTGGGTGCCGCCACATCCAGTATCTCTTGTTTTAAGGTATCTCTCAATTGATCATCAACAGCCCTGTCTTCTAGTTCTGATATTCTTTCCACTCACTGGTCACTTCTTTCACTCGTATTTTCCATAGCATTTTTTAAAAAACATGTTATCACCATCTGTAGTGTTTTTATTACAGTGAACAAAAATAAATGCTTTTATAGTATTATTTTCTGAGTCTTGTTTCATTGAAAAAAAAAGCAGTTTAGAATTAAAACATAACAGATAGGGTACTCTAAACTGTATTTATTTAACTGTAATGCCATACTTCCTTCTATTTATTCTGATAGATCTTTTCTCATAGTGATCTAGAGAATCTTCAAGCCAGTATAAATATTTCATAAATATTTTGATGTCTGAGTATACATGTATATAATACCTCATATTTTTTCAGCAGTAGGTACAATGGAAATCTGTTCTAAGTATTTGTTTCTCAGAGTTTAGGAGACCACACACTGGTTTAGTTTAAGAAAACCATCCTTACAGTTCAAGATGGTTTTGTATTTTTAACCAGGGCTGAAACACCTTAGCCACTAATTAGGTGCTGAGTGGCGTAGCTATATCCCTAGATTATGCTATGGATTATGCTATGGATTCCCAAGGAGTAGGTCCCAGCAACTCAGGCTCTTTCCCTTTGGTTCTCACGAAAGTGTGCATCTCTTCATCTGGGGACTGTTGGATCTTCCTTCCTTCCTGCCTGCCTGCCTGCCTGCCTGCTTGCTTGCTTTCTGTCTTGTCTTGTCTTGTCTTGTCTTGTCTTGTCTTGTCTTGTCTTGTCTTGTCTTGTCTTGCCTTGCCTTGCCTTGCCTTACACTTCAGGCTGGCGTTGAGCTCACTATGTAGCCTGAGTTGGTCTTGAACTCACGGTAGTCCTCCTGCCTCAATCTCCTGAGTGCTAGGATTACAGGCATATGCCACCACACCTGCTTCCTTGTTTATCTATTTTTTGTTTGTTTTTTTGAGACTTAGTGGGCCAATGGTAGTGGAAGGCTTTGTTTTTAGTACAGTGGCTAACTGTTTACCTTTTCCTCTGAGCCAAGATCCAACCACCTCCGTTTAGTTGGGGTGGGACCAATATCCAGTTCACCAGGAATGGGCCCTTTAGTATTTATTTTTTTAAGTACCAGGGATCGAACTCACACCTCAAGCTTGCCAGGCAGGCGCTTAAGTCACTGAGCTAAATCCCCGGCCGTATTTTTAATGACTACAAAGCAGTCCAGATACAGTAGTACGTTGGATCATGAACTTAATTTGTTCTATGCTTTGGGGAAAGATGGTCACATTGGTGTTTGTGTAGGAAAGGTGGCCATGGTTGTGTTTGTTACCCGAAGTAGTTTGTGACAGAAGCAAAATTTTGCCAGCCACTTGTGTTTGTAAGCAGAAGTGTTTGTGAACCAAGGTACCTCTTTCTTGGCTTCCCAAGAACACTAATGAGTAACAGCAACTATGTCACCTTGGCTATAAAATCAGCATCAATTTTAGGTTCAGAAAGAGAATATTGACAAATCCTAAGGACTAATAATGACCACCTTTAACCATACAAGACAGATTTATAATTATAGTATGAACACTAAGACAACCCAAATACTGACCTACAATAAATACCTACTATATGGAATATCTTTATTATAATAGAACAATGTTTAGCAGCGTAGCATAAAGTTAACTAGGTATCTAGAGGTTCATAAAGGTTAGTAATTGTACCACTAAAAGTTGAGGCGATGGGGACTGGAGAATGAGAAAATAAGTTTGAGAAACTAATCAGTTGGCTGTGAGGAGGAGGGGGAGAGAAAGGTGGCGTTAGCAGTCCTATTGAGTAAAAGAAAATTTAATGGTGTTAGAAAACAGTCACAGGGAATAATAGACAAGAAAAAAAGGTAAACAGTACAAAATACAGGAAGTGAAAGATAGGGAAGAGAAAAAAGTTGAAAGGGAAAAAGTAAAAAAGGAAAATTGTTTCTGCTAGATGTAGGCTGTAGTGCATGGGTTCAAGCGGGCTGTTTGACTTAATTTCAACACTCGAGGGAACTGGCTGCCCCTTTCTCCCCTGGGCATCGTCCTAATCCAAGATCAGGTTTGTCCTTACTCCTCACCTTTGTTGTCTTGTATCAAGAGGAAACAAAATTAGAGCAGGCATGGAGTTGGTGGATGGGTGTACCCTTGAAGGGAGGGAACACTGTGCATCCAGTGTGAGCCTGTTTGCTCCTGGCATGTTTAAATATGTGCTGGAGCCCGTATGCATGTATGTATGTATATTTGTTTTCTTTGTTTGTTGTTTGTTTTTTGTTTTTTGGGACAGGGTCTTGCAGTATAGTTTAGGCTGCTTCTGAAACCACTAAGTAGCTCAGGCTAGCCTTCAACTTGCAGTAACCTTTTTGCCTCAGCCTCCTGAGTGCTGGGATTACTGGTGTGTGCTACACTCCTGGCCAGTTAAATATATTATTAATATATCAGATGCCACTATAAAATTCAAGGTATTTATAGGCTTAATAAGTGTTGGTTACAAATCTGGTTGTTGTAGGTTGATTTTTTTTTTTTTGGTACCAGGGATCGAACTCACGACCTCACACTTGCCAGGCAGGTGCTTAGGCCACTGAGCTAAATCCCCAGCCCTGTAGGTTGATTTTTTAAATTTTAATTTTTTGGGGTGGTATTGGGGATCAGACCTAGGGGCTCACATATGTTAGGCAAGTACTCTCCTACTGATTTACACCTTCAGCCCTAAAATTTTATTGTAGATAAAGAGAGTATGTAAAATTAAGGGTCTTAAGTCATCAAATTTTAACATTATTTCACATTGTCTTGACATTTTTGTCAGTGTATATTGTTCCCTTGCTTGTTGATTAATGTTGGCTTGTTAGCTATGTCTTTTTCCTATATTTATTTACTTATATTTACAATGCTAGAGATCTTATTCCAGGCCCTGTGCATCTACCAGTGAGCTATATTTCTAGCTGGTTCATGTCATGTGTAGCTTGTTTTGGTCATTTCTAAAGTGGGCTCTTGGTGGGCAGCACATAGGCCTTCACATTATTTGTGAATAAAGAGCAAAACCAAATTACAACAGTTAGAGACGAGGAAATCTTTAAAGTTTATGCTTTAATAGGCTCCTTGAGCTGTACATGGTGATCCACACCTTAATCCCAGTGCTTAGGAGCCTGAGGCAGGAAGATCACCTCAAGTTTGAGGCCAGTTGGATTACAAAGTGAGTTCCAGGCCAGCTTGAACTGCATGTAGTAATGGCCCTGTCCCTCACAGAAATGGCTCTATGAAAGGAGGGCAGAAGGCTTAGATGGAGCAAATTAAATTATTCTAGAAAGTCTAGCATGGGCCTGGGGATATAGCTCAGTGGCACAGATCCTGAGTTCGATTTCTGGCACCAAAACAATCCAAGAGAGAGAAAAGGAAGTCTAGCTTGAAAATACAGACCACATAGATTTGTAGCACTGGCTCAAAGGAAGAGACTTGGAGAGGGGCATCCTATGAAAAATAGCTGTCTAGAAGGGAGCTTTCCTTTGGAGAAGCTGGTAGTGAACAAAAGGAAACAATTGAAGAAAATTAAAAGTATTATAGAAAGATAAAGGCCAACCACATCTTCTTGCCACTTACGGAAATATCTATGAAAGAACCTACAGAGGAAAGGGCAGAACTCATTTTTTATTTATGAACCCTACCATGAAATGAAGAAATAGCATTTATTTTCATTCTTAGCATGTACTATATTATATGATTCTTTTGCACTTTCAGTTCTTTCATTTATTATTATTTTGGAGATTTTTTTCTAAGCCATTTTTATTATTTATTTAATTTCAAAATCCATTTTATTTCAAGGATTAAAAAAAGGGAAAAAAGATGACAACAAAATTTCAAATCATGTCAGTCAGGGATCCAAGCCATTTTAAAATAAAACTCTAGTGTGTAGTTCCAGTGTATGTAATAGGTAGCATAGTTATTCTCCTTGGAGGCAGGTCTTCTGGACCCAAGTCCTCCTTAGCATTGAAATTGCCTCATAAGGCACCTTTACTGTAAAAGACACAATGCAAAAAACAGCTTTTGTAGTAGTTTGTAGTTTTTCCCAGTTTTCTCTTGTTTCTTACTAAGTATTTTGTATTGCAGTTGAATTTTTCTTTTTCCTTTTCTAAGATGTATGCATGCCTGTCTATATGCCATTTCTTACCTCTTCTTTTTGTCTTTTTTTTTTTCTTTCTTTTTGAGACAAGTTTTTACAGTGTAGCCTAGAGTACCCAGTCTGCCCTTGAATTTGGAATCCTCCCAAGTGCTGGGATTACAGGCATATACTACTGTACCTGTTTTTGAGTTCTTTATACACATTAATGGCTTTTACAGCAACTGTGAAGTACATACTTATTCTCTTCACACATGGGAGAAATGAGACTTGCAGGTGTTAACACTTGTTCAGGGTAATAGTGTATAAAGGAGTTGAGCTTAAGCAGTCTTGATCTTGAGTTTTTGTGTTCTTAGCCAACACTACTGTGTCAGCATTTGATCCCATTTATACTATTATTTTCAAGACTTGCAGTTTTATTTAAATGACGTGTATTTTACCATTTCCACTGATACCATATTTCATTATTTTTGCCTTGTCCAGAGTTTTAGTCTTATCTCTGCTTCTACTCCATACTTCATTTAATTTTTTCTACTTAGTACTTACAGTGATCCCTTTAGAATGTAATCAGACCATGTCATTCCCTTCTTCACTTACATTTTAGCCTCTTTAGGCAATCCAAAGGCTATATTTTGGCTTGTAAGGCCTTTCATATATGAGGGCTGGCACTTCTTTGACATTCTCTCCCTCCTTTGCCTGTGCTGCTGAGCTTCAGTTGCATCTTGGTAGACATTTTTTTAAATTTTTCTTTTTTATCGGTACTAGGGATTGAACTCACGACATCACACTTGCAAGGCAGGTGCTTATGCCACTGAGCTAAATCCCCAGCCCTGGTAGACATTTGTTAACCCTTATTGTTGAATGGCACCCTCTCACATGTGGACATTTGATGTTTCCTGACATCTGCCATCCACAGATAACTGCTTACTTTTCACTTCCTTATTTGGTTTGGGTGCCTTAGAAATATTTTTTAAGCAGTTTTCTTGATAATAATAATTAAATTATCAATACTCCCTCACTTATTTTACCTTTACTTTATTTACATTCATAGTATTTAAACCACTGCTTGCTATTTTATAGTAGATGTATTTTTTGTTACCTTTTTATAGATAAGCTACATAGGAACAGAAGGGATTTGATAACTCACTCAGTACTTGACATATATAGTAGGTACTCAGTAAATTTTTGTTGAATAAATGGAATAAAGAAATGTCTTTATCAATGTGTAGGTGCATATTGTATAGGAAGGTGAAAACAAGTTTGAAGTTCTCAATATTTTTTCTCTCTGGAATTGGACTCTTCAATGTAGGTACTGAGAATCTTCTCATTGGCTGCATGTGTATGTATGTGGACTCTGGGTTTGAACCCAGGGATTTTAGACTTAGCTCTGTCCCTAGCTCTTTGAGACAGGGTCTTGACGAGTTGCCCAGGTTGGCCTGGAATTTGCAGTCCTCCTATCTTGGTGTCTCCCATTGTGCCACTGTGTCCAGCTGAGCTATTTTTCTGATTTCTATTAGCTTCAGAAATTTGTGAATCACATTTACCTTTTGTTTCAGTTACAAGCCAGTGGACCATAAACTTATTTGGCTGCCCTTACGAGAGACATTTGAGGAACTCTTTGCCCAGACATTTTCCAAAAAACAAAACTTTACATTCCTGGGGCATATACAGACCTGTTACAGGCAGAAGCGTTGGCATGATCTCCTGAGACTAATGCAACATGTATACAAGTCTGCTGTTAACAAAGAAGGAAAAGAGAGTGAAACGGGTGAGACTCTGACTGAGATTTCTGGTAGGAGTGCAGGAGGCTGAGCCTTAATAAACAGAACTAAGAGAATAGTTTGGGGGAAAGAATGGAAAGATACAAATGGGAGAGTCCTAGGATTTATTGCAAAAGATAACCAGTTTTGAAGTGTTGGCTGCTGCCATGGTCCTGGGCATGATTCCCTCAAAAGCAAGTGGTTGGTTACACCAATAGATAAGCACTGTTTGTTGTCATTATGTTATATTTCCTCACAAAAAGTATATTTCTAAAGAACTGGATTCCACAGCCAGGGAGTTTTTGGTAGCTTTGGTAGCTCTCATCTATAAAATAATAGTAACTTCTTCAAAGAGCCATTGTAAGGATAAATGAATTAACTGAAGTATATGCATGGACATAAAAGTAAGCCCAAAATCATAGTGGTTAGTAAATAGCACTTGTATATTCATTTTTATTTCTTTTTACATCACTTATAAGATGCTTAAATTTTAAATTTTTTCTGATATATTGTTTCTTGTATGATTTTTGTGTTTTAAAGTTGTATATACCATATTATAACACAAAATGTATATTAAGTCCTTTGCCTTTATTCTTTTGTAGGGATACTTCTAAAGGAGAAATGGGAGGCATTTGGCCTTAGACTTAACCATGCTCAACAACAGATGAAAATGACTGAAAATTCTCTGTTATTTGCATTTGTCGAGGTATTTTGGTTTATTTATTTAAGGGAATACAGTACTGATTTGATGCAAAATGCAAGTTCCTGGCACGTTATCACAGTAAGGCCTCAATTCATCAACTGGATTCTTTCCATGATTCTGGTCACAAACCAAGTTGGATAAGAACTGAATTAAATTTAATAGGTTCAGTGTTGACTGTAGGGAAAACTATGATGTGGTTCTCATTCAGTTTGGTTTGTGACCAAAATCATGAAGAGAATTGAGTTTGTGAACTGAGGTAGTATTGTATTTTGTTTTCTTTTTAAATTATTTTTAGTGCTCGCTTTTCCAAGGCTTAGAGAACACTTAAGTAATAATTAAAGGGAGGAGGGTTAAAAATGTACTTTGTGTTGTTTTTGAGGTTTTTAAGGGCACAATTAATTATTTTTAAAGCTACAATTGAGGCCAAATAGTGAATTCTGTATTTCTGTGTCTGTGTTGTGATCTCCTAAAACTAATGTAGCACCTATACTGGTCTGCTGTTAACATGGAAAGGAAAGAGAGTGAAACTGGTAAGGATGTGACCCAGACTGCTGGTAGGAGAACAGGAGGGCTGGGCCTTATTGAGCAGAATAAAGAGAATAGTTTGGAGCAAAGAACGAAAAAATAGCTTGGTGTGGTGGTGCATGCCTATAATCCCAGCACTTGGAAGGCTGAGGCAGGAGGATCGTGATGAGTTCAAGACCAACCTGGGTTACAAAGGGAACTCAAGGCCAGCCTGAAAATGCATAGTGAGACCCTGTCTCAAAAAGAAACAAACACACACACACACACACAGAATGGAAAAATACAAATTGGAGGGTCTTGGATTTATTGCAAAGAGGACCAGTTTTTTAAAAATTTTTGTTTCTTTTTTTGATACCAGAGATCAAACTCATGACCTTGCGCTTGCCAGGCAGGCGCTTCTGACACTGAGCTAAATCTTTGGCCTAAGCTGACCAGTTTGGAAGTGTTACTGCTACCATGCTTCTGAGTATGATTTCCTCAGAAATAAATGGTTAGTCACACTGATAGACAAGCACTGCTTAGTTGTCAGTATGTCATGATTCCTCATGAAAAGCCTGTTTCTAAAGACCTGGATTCCACAGGCTAAGCCTGATAATGTTGGAGTGCAAGGAAGATGAGGCCCACTTTATTTCGTGTCCCGTTTTTGATTCTAGGGCATGGTTATTTCTATTTGCTGTCCTGTAATCTTGTCAGAGGAAATAAAACTTAAATATTCATGACTTCAATGGTTTTTGTTTTTAAATCAATCTGAGAGACTCTTAAACCATGGTTTTATAGACATAGGAGTTTTGAGTTGATGTTTTGGTAGGGGAGAAGTTTCACTTAATCATATGTTCATAAGTTCAGGAAGTTTTGTCATCTATGTCTAATCTTTTAATATGTCTCTTTTCAAAGTAATCAATTGAGATGTTAAGTGTTCTCAAAGTAAGCCTTATATTTTATGATTTAGCAATATTTAAAAGTTAATGCATTTGTTTGATTTTATTTTTCTCAGTGAAGTTTGTAGATTCTTAAAAAATTAGAATGAACATTAAAAGTATAAGGCTGTTTAATAATTATAAAGCAGGTTTTGATGTGTTGAAGGAGTGGATTGTAAGTTGTTTTATTACTCTTAGAACTTTTAGAGTTAACATCAGTACACTAGATCTCAGGAAGAATTCATGTAATATCCTTTAGTAACTGAAGCTATGCATTGCACCTCCAAATATTGTTGAAGGTAAACTCGTTTGGGTATACTTAATAACTTGACTCCATACTTTGGGTAAGTTCCAAAGCTAATTGGGTCTTTTAAAATAGTGAAATATATTGTAAGTTGCCATTTATTTTACCCTTCATATAATAAGAGCATCTACTTTATTTTTAATTGCACTCTTTACAGATACTTACTTGACACTTTTGGACATTTACAAAGTTGACATGGCCTGAACTCTGCTGGCTTGCTGATAGCTATTTAGCTGTTAAAGCATATGGTCATTAAGTAGAAGATTGTCCTTACTTCAGTTTTAATCTTGCTTGTGTATCAGTGCTAGGTGAATGTGACTTTATTTGAAATGCAATCTGAACTTTTTGCTTCATCTTTTTTTAGGGTACATTAGCTCAGGCTGTAAAGAAAGGAGAGTGGATTTTGTTGGATGAGATTAATCTGGCTGCTCCTGAAACATTAGAATGTCTGAGTGGTTTACTTGAAGGATCCTCTGGCTCGCTGGTATTGCTTGATCGGGGAGACACAGGTAACATTTGGTTTGACGTGAAGCCAAGTCTTTTGTCACTTAGATCAAAGGTTAGATTCTTAGACCTTAGATGTTTTCTATTTTTTGTTTGTTTTTTGTCTTTTCGAGACAGGGGTTCTCTGTGCAGTACAGGCTAGCCTTGAACTTACTTTAGTTCATAGCCTAGGTTGACCTTGAACTCTTGCCTCTGCCTCCCAAGTTCTGAGATTACAGGTGTGTACCACCACATCCAATTTTGTTTTTATTTTAGTACTAGGGGTTAATCCCAGGGGCTTTTCACTGACATATATAGCACTTTGTTCATTTTTTATTTTGAAAGAGAGTCTTACTAAATGTTCAGGCAGGGCTATAATTTGTGATCCTCCTGTCTCAACTTCCCAGAGTTCAGGGATTACAGTCATGTTCAGTTCTTTCTAGCAAGAATGATATCCTTTGGATTAGATTGATAACATAGTTCTTAGTGGGATTTGTTCATTCCTTACATACTAAGTTTCTACAATATCATTAAACTGGTGTTTAGTAAACTGGTGTTTAGTGGTATAGAAAATGCAAAGAAAAATAAGATTTGTCAAGGCATTTGGGTTGTGATGTTAGAAGAACTGACGAAATAGTCATGGAACAAAAAAAGCTGAGCAATAAACAGACATACCGTGAAAGTGGCAACATGTGTGGGTAAGTTGTACATATGAGTCTTAAAAAGTGATTTCAGTGGCATTTCAGAAAAGGGAAGGATTTTATGAAGAGCTAGCACCAACCTGGCTGATCCTAAGACAGTGTTGCTTGACCTGGGGGTCCTGTGACGTTAGCTCATCCTTCTGTGGGCACCAGTGGCTGATCATTTGAGTGTTTCAGCTTGTTGAGAATTTCTGATTTTCTCTTGATAGAGCCACTGGTTCGTCATCCTGACTTCCGTTTATTTGCCTGTATGAATCCAGCTACTGATGTGGGCAAAAGAAATCTTCCACCAGGAATAAGAAATAGGTAATTTTTTAAAGTTGCCTTTTGTTATTCACCGATAATGTTTACATTCCCATACTTAAGAACTTCTTTTTGTTTTTTTGTTTTTGTTTTTTTTGTTACTGGGTATCATTTGATCCTCATGCTTCCCAGACAGGTGTTTATGCCTCTGATCTAAACACTGGCCGCTAGAACTTCTAGATCTTAAAATTTCATGATTTCTAATAAAGAAATTTTAATTTATTTGTTAGAGTCTACTTTGTATAGATTGTAGGTATATAATAAAGCCCAGAAAGGTGAATACTTTTGGTTGTCAGTATGATTTGTGGGTAGTTTTTAAAATAATCTTGTAGTGAGCATGATAGTGTCGTTTTATAATCTCAGCTTTCAGGAGGCTGAGTCAGAATTGCAGCTTCAAAGCCAGCCTGGACAACTTATCAAACCTTGTGTCAAAATAAAAAGTGGTTGGGTTGTAGCTCAATGGTAGAGTGCTTTGCTAGTATGCATAAGACCCTGGGTTCAATCCTCAGTACCACAAAGGACCAAATGCAAGCTAAAGCAAAATCATCTTCAAATAGCCTTTTAGCTATTAGAAGAAATTTGTGTATATAGCAATAGATGTATATTTTGGGGAGACAGTCTCTTTGAATGAGGCTAGTGATTTGTGAAAGCCCTTTTAGAAAGATTTTTTTTTTAAATGACTAAACATTGACTTGCACAAAAGTAGTTTTTTTTTAATATATTTTATGTAGGTGGCATTTGAGAAAGGATACATAACCAGATTTATTGTTGACAATCTTTTGTTTTATTTATGTATTTATTTTATTTTTTTGAGACAGGATCTTGCTATATAATTCAGGCAGGCCTAGACTCACTGTGTAGCCCAGGCTGGTCTTGAGATTGCAGCAGTCTTACCTCAACCTAAGTGCTGGGATTGCAGGTGTTTGCTGCCACACCTGGTGTTTTATTCAAGTTTGGTTTTTTTTTTTTTTTTTTTTTTTTTTGACTGCACACTTACAGGGCAGGCGCTTATGCTGTTGAGCTAAATCCCAGCCCCCTTATTCAAGTTTTAAAACAGTGTGAGAATCTCTTTGATGGCGTATTAAGACAGTAATAAAACCCTCACAGGGAAATTTTAGAAACTACATTAGAGTATATTATTTTTGATTGCACGTTTTTTTGTTACTGAGTTAGAAGAAGACCTTCTAAAAGTGAAGATAATGTCTTAGTTTTATAACTTTCCTTATGTAAGAATTATAGGTACAAGTACTAATGCTATATATTTGATTGACTAGTTACATTACAGTCTATTTCATTATGGTCAGTTTGTATCTCAAGTTTAAAGACTTGTTTTATATTACAAGTGATTAAAACTAAAACTTTTAGTTTTGTATTTTTTTATCTTGTCAGCATGACTGCATTAATTTCCTGAAAAGTAGTTATTATGTAGTAATTGTCTTACAGGTTCACAGAACTTTATGTAGAAGAATTGGGAAGTAAAGAAGACCTACAAATTCTTATTGTGGACTACCTGAAAGGAATGAGTATAACTAAAACTATTGTGCAAGGAATCATAAGGTAGGTTCCCTTTAGCTTATCTTTATGTACTTTGTCTCTGAGCATAGCAGTGTGTTCCATGTAGACACATATCCATTTGTTGTCTTTATTTTTTGCTTTTACCTGGAGAAGACTGATAGAAATATTATTATTTAGGTTAGTTTTAAACTTGGAATCTTGGGGCCTGGGGATTTAGCTTAGCAGGACAAGTGCCTGCCTTGCAAGTGCACAGTCATGAGTTCAGTCCCCGGTACCAATAAAAATAAATAAATAAATAAAATAAACTTGGAATCTTCTGTGAACTTTCTCAGATTTTTCTTTTTTATTTTTCCTCAGATTTGTCTTAGGAAATTATAGAGAGCTAAGAACCACCAGCTATGAGAATATATGATGATTAGACAATATTTTCCCAGTTACCTCTGTATTGATAGCTAAGAATTTAAATTCCTAGGTGAGATATAAGTGGCTTGGAACTGGAAATGGTAGTACAGCACCACTGGGAGGCTGAGGTGGGAGGATTTGGGGTTCAAGCCCAGTCTGGGCAATTTATTTACTTAGCAAGACCCTGTATCAAAATTTTTTTTTTAAAAAAAGCACTGGGAATGTAGCTCAGTGAGAAGGCCTGGAATTCAGTCCCCAGTGCTGCCCCCCTCATCTGTCTTGATTAAATTTCTTTACTGTTCATAGTCTGCATGCTAGATACTAGAGCATGGAAGATCAAGAAAATTGATTGAATTGAGTTTGGGATTAATGGAGTCTTATTGTGTGTACGAGAGTTGAATTCTAACACCAGCTCTGGAAGCTGATAGTGTCTTTGGGCAAATCATTTAACTGTCTCTCTGTCCTTGAGAGAGACATACACCATGTAGAATGGTAGAAATGCTATCAATAATCTTTCAGTTATCATTTTTTGTTTTGTTTATTTTGTTTTGGTACCAGGAATTGAACTCATGATCTTACCCTTGCCTGGCAGGCACTTATGCCCCTGAGCTAAACCCCTGGCCCATCATTGTGGGTTTTTTTTTTTTTTTTTTTTTTATACTGGGGATCAAACTCACAGCCTCACGCTTGCCAGGCAGGCGCTTATGCTGCTGAGCTAAATCCCCAGCCCCTATTGTGTTTTTTTAAAAAAGAATTTATTGAATATCCCAGTACTGGGGGCATGCTATCTATCTATCTATCTATCTATCTATCTATCTACACATGTATATGTGTATATACATATTATCTATCCCCAATCCGTCTTATTCAAGGAGAAAAAGAAAAAAGCTAAAACAAAATTCAAAACACGTCATTTTTTTTTTAAATAATTTTATTTAAAGAGAAAAAACAGAATAAAGGGTAGAATAAAGGGTACAATATAGTAGGGTAGAATAAAGGGTGCAATACAGTATTCCAAGGAAAAAAGGAAAAGAACAACAACAAAAAAACCTAAGAAATTATTGCTTGACAAATTATATACTGACTCCTTGGAAATAGTTGTTCAATTTACAAAGTTAAAACATGTAAAGTAGACATTCAAACAGTGAGACTGTTAACAGTTCTGTTCCACGATCTGACAAAAATAGCAATATGGTCATCCATCTTACCCACTCAAATATACATGCAATTATATCAAAAGGATAAAATTAAGCACAACAAAACAGAGCAAAGCGGATCACAAGAAAGCAATGTAAGAGACAAAAATTTCAAAACTAGACAATCGGAGATATTCGCTCTCTATCATATTGACTCTTGTTTTCTTCCAAATAGTTGTCGAGATTGTCACATACAGGGAATTCACATGAAACAACCTAGTATGGAATTGATCTGAGCAGGACGAGGGGGGCATTACAGGTCTTCAAGACCAGACATTAGGGAAGCCAAGAATGGCTGTCATAGTGTCTCTCATTCTCCTCAAAACAGCTGTCCATACCTTCATGTGTGTTGAACTTAAACAAGGCAAAGCAAGCTAAGATCACTTTGAACAAAAAGTGATAGTTTTACTGGACTTCACATCATGACATTATGGAATCGGCACTGGGTATTGTAGTATCTCTTTTTCCTCAAAGTAGTAAAACACGTCATTTTGGAGGCAACAATATTATATACATTGCACCTTGTTATCCTCAAGTCATACATCCAGAGCACAAGATATCTGCATTCATTTGGGGGACAAAAATAATGACAAATAAATAAATAATGACAAATAAATAATGACAAATAAATAAATAATGACAAAATTTGGTTCTTCACCTGGAGTCTTAATGCTCCAGGTGAAAATAACCATTATTAAATGCAGACATTTATTGAAAGAAAAATTATCTTGCTAGATTGCAGAGAGGCAGGGGAAGTCTCACTGGTGGCAGGGACTTAGATATTCTGCGACACATACTTGGTTATATTTGATCTTACAGTTGATCATGACTTTTATAAAATTTTGAAGTATGTAAAATCTGTGTTTTAGTATATAACTTCGTGGATCTTGTCAGCATCTACTTATGAAATGTGATAATAATCATTATATTCCATTGTTCATCATATCCCATTACTAAGTGTAGCTATACTTATGGCCTTTGAAAGCATGATGACTTCTGTTTTTTGTGAGTTCATATAACCACTGTAGATTTTGTAAGGACTTCATTTTTTCCTCATGTTTCAGCCAGCTATAAAACTGTGGGCTTGGCATTAGTATACTCTTGCTAAGGGTCTTCTGTTCTGCTTTAAGAAACATAAGTTTTGTTTGTACTCTGCTAGTCCATGTGTACTAGAAAAATTGTATGTTTGAAGAATTTTTAGAATGCATACCTAGTGTGTGCAAAGCTTTGGTTCCAATCCCCAACACTGTCAAAAATTAAGAAATGAAAGATTGAGAAGGTTTGATGTATTGGGGTGGTTTATAAGTCTGTCCATTTGTGCACTATGCAGATGGCCTTTGGATCTTTTGTAGAGAAGTGGAAACAATAATAATTTAGTTAATAAAGTTGCCTGAACTTTATTCTCTTTGTAGCTTCTACACAGCTTTGCGGAAAGAATCTGGCACCAAATTGGTGGATGGGACTGGCCACAGACCTCACTACAGCCTTCGGACTCTCTGTAGGGCCTTGCGATTTGCAGCTTCCAATCCATGCAGTAATATCCAGCGCTCACTCTATGAGGTCTTTCTAAAATATAATTTAGGAGCTGGGCATATGGGCACCATGGGAAGGAAGGAGTTGGAATAGTTACTAGATTTTTCTATGCTTTAGTGAGATTAACCCAGCATACTTCACTAGAGGTCAGGAGCCCCCACCCCCCAACTCCTAATGTTTAACTATGTTAACATTGTTCTGGGAATTCCTATCACCCAAAAAGCTTGTATTTTGTTCCTGAAATAGGTTGGGCCATTACTCCCGAGGGGGCACTTTGTCTTAACACATGTTTATGTTTGTTCTCTAGGGCTTTTGTTTGGGTTTCTTAACACAGCTTAATGGGGCATCACGCCCGGTTGTTCAAAAGCTCATTTGTCAGCACATCATCTCTGGTAATGTCAAAAGTCTGCTAAAACAGGTATGTTCTTTTTTGACTTTTGACTTGTTTGACATAAAGATTTTTTGAGACAGGGTCTTGCTATGTAGCTCAGGCTGGCTTTAAACTCACTCTGTATCCTGGACTGGCCTCCGCTTCACAGCAGACCTTCGAGTACTGCAATGACAGGCATGCACTAGTAGCCCAGTTTAGGAAATTCCTTTGACTGTTTTATTCCATGCTTCCCTGTCTGCTGCAGTTTTAAAACCAATGTATGGCAACATTTTGTTTCATTTCTTAAAGCAATTCTGTGTTCATATTTTGTTTGTGGGTTTTCAAGTTAGGAGCACTCAGAACAAGGTATCATTCTTGGTAACAGTTTCTTTTCTTTATTTACTTCCATCTTTGGAGGAAAACAACAATTGTCCTGAGACTGTTGGTCATTTCTCAACATTTTTCCATCTTTTAGCCTATCCCGGAGCCAAAAGGAGGTCGGCTTATCCAGGTTGAAGGCTACTGGATTTCAGTGGGAGATAAAGAGCCTACGATAGATGAGACATATGTTCTGACATCTTCTGTCAAGCTGAACCTGAGAGATGTAGTCCGAGTGGTTTCTGCAGGGTGTGTGATCCTTTTCTCACTGATGTGACATTTTTATAAGCACATGCATTGATGTTTTTTAATTACCATGTATATATGTGTTGATGTTATTTCATTTGCCTTGTGTAACTTTGAAAGAGCTTCCTTGCTACTCACTGACAAACTGAATTACTACATTATAAAATCAGTACTATGATCCCCCTCCCGTTCCCTGGTGTGAAGTATTGTTTCTAGTTGTACATTTCAGAGGGAGCAGTATGACTATATAGTCTATTTAGGATTTCTTTAAAGTTGTTTTCTTGGTATTTTGCTGATGAGTGCTTACCACCCATTGTTAACTAAGTAATAGCCATTTCCACTTGTTTTTTTTTTTTTTTTAACAAGTAGTGCCAGAAAAGTTGGAATTGTTTTCTTGAACATAGGATCTTCTTTCTTTGACTTCACTAATGGCTGGTGTTCTAGACCTGTGTTACTGTACCCAGTTTTGTTTCCACTTCCCCTTCCCCTCCCCTCCTTTCTCTTGCGTAGTCTTGCAGTCCTGCTTTAGTCCCCTTTCCCCCTACCTCACCCCAATTATTCAGTATTTACTGAGGAGTAACTTTTACATACAAACCTTTCAGTGATCTTTTCAGCTAGTCATGGTGGCATGTGTCTGCAGTTCTAGGTACTTAAGAGGCTGGAGCAGGAAGATTGCAAGTTCAAAGCCAGTCTGAGCAACATAGTGAAACCCTGTTCCCAACCCCGTCCAAAAAACTCTTTTATGATGTTATTAAGTGATGCAAATAAGCATCCATTATAATTTGTTTTGTTGGTGTAGTACTGGGGATAGGACCCAGGGTGTTTGTGTTGAGCTATACTCCAGCTCTTTTTTTTATTTTGAAGCAAGGGCTGGTAAAGTTGTCCAGACTCTGTTTGAATTTGCAGTCCTCCTGCCTCAGCCTCCCTCTATCCTTTTTAGCACTACTCATAAGAATTCTGGTTTCTTTTTCCTTTTTTCTTCTCTTGTCCCTTCCCCACCACTGACCTCTTATCTTCTCAGTTACTTTATTGTCTGATGATATTTTTCAGAACTTATCCAGTGCTTATTCAAGGAGAGACCTCAGTTGGTAAAACAAGCCTAATCCGGTGGCTGGCCGCAGCTACTGGCAACCATTGTGTGCGTATAAACAATCATGAACACACGGATATTCAGGAGTACATTGGTTGTTATACATCTGACTCCTCAGGGAAGCTTGTCTTTAAAGAAGGTAGAGTTTGCTTTTAGATCTAATTCCCTGAGTAATAGTTTTCCTTCTTTTTAAATTGGGCTCATTGTCCTCTGCCTCTAAATTTCAGGTGGAGTGTTGGTTATGAGGGACCTACTCATAGGTCCCTTGTAGTTTCTTTTGGATCCTACTAATCTTGCCACCGTTGTATACAGGGCTGTGGCTAGATTTTGAAGAAAGCATTTGAATTACTGTTTGATTTTTCTAGAGATTCAAAGAATGGAGTGAGACTTATGGATGTTAAGACTAGGTTAGAACATTTGATGATTTAATGACATTAGGCTGCAAGGAAAAATTACGTTGGAAAAGAGATATTGATAAGCTCTGACTATTCCTCCGTGGGTAAAAAGAGATTTTTAATTGGTAGTTGTGCTTTCTCAATGTGTAGTGTCACAAGTTGGTAAGGCAGATTAATTTGCTTTGAAATTTAGTGGTCTCGGATTTGTGTACACATTTTAAAACATCAGTGATTTATATACTAATTCTCAGTGTTCATTGCCTTCTAGGTGTTCTTATTGATGCTATGAGAAAAGGCTACTGGATTATCTTAGATGAATTAAATTTGGCTCCTACGGATGTGTTAGAGGCCCTTAACAGACTGTTAGATGATAATCGTGAATTGCTCATAACAGAAACACAAGAAGTTGTTAAAGCTCACCCTCGGTTTATGCTTTTTGCCACCCAAAATCCCCCAGGGCTTTATGGAGGCAGAAAGGTATATATCTCAGCCCCTCTCTTCTGTTCACTACCATATCAAACAAATCTTTTTTTTGAAAGAAATGAGACATTTTTACCTCTGTTGAGCTTTTTGTTTTGTGGGGAACAGCGGGTGCTCTAATTTAGGAATTATACAAAAGTTCATCTTTACTGTATTGTTATTTCCTAGGTGCTTTCTAGAGCCTTCAGGAATAGGTTTGTGGAACTGCACTTTGATGAACTGCCTAGCCCTGAGCTGGAAACAATTTTGCACAAACGGTGTAGTTTGCCACCCTCCTATTGCACCAAATTGGTTAAAGTCATGCTGGATCTTCAGGTATTTTACAGTTTCTTTACATAGTTTCAGATGCAGTGTGTTGATTAGATTTGGTGATGAAAATTATATAGCTTGTTTGGGTAAAAATGAGTCTTTCCATTCATTTATCTTTATAGAGTAAGCGTGTTTATTCATTTTTTATTTTTTAATTTTAATATAGGATCTTGTGTATAGCTCAGGCTGGCCTTGAACTCACAACAATCCTGCCTCAGCCTTCTGAGTGCTGGGATTTCAGGTGCGTGCCACCAACAGTGACTTCTTTTTAGCTTTTTGAGACAGGGTCTAACTATGTATGTAGTTCAGATTGAACCTGAACTTACTTTATAGCTCAGGCTGGCCTTGGAACTCACAGCTGTCTGTTTGCCTCAGTCTCCTGAGTACTGAGATAACAAGTGTGCACCACCACACCTGATCTGGAGTCTTATTTTTATTATTCTTTTTTTTTTTTTTTGGTACTGGGGATTGAACTCATGACCTCACATTTGCCATGCAGGCACTTATGCCGCTGAGCTAAATCCCCAGCCCACTTATTTTTAAAATACATTGTATTTCTACAAAATTTTTGTTTTTTCTTTTATGTTTTTGATAAGTGAGCACGTGTCCTTGTTGCATGCTAGGCATGTGATCTACTGCTGAACTCTATTTCCTAGTTTTCAATTCTTTTTTTCAGCAGTTTTACATGATAAAAATTTTTTTCTGATATTTATATATGATGACAGTTCCCTATTTGTATATAGTTTGGAGTATTTTGCTTAGGATAAAATTTAACATATGCAGAGCACAATTTTTGTATTTTAAATGAATATGAAATGAAATTCATTTAAAATTCATTTTAAATAAATGTTAGTTATTTCCATGCTTGTATAATTTGAACACAACAAAGAATCTCTTGTGGTTCTCCCTGTCAACTGCAAATCTATAGTTTTTTTTTCCAAGTTTGATCTTTCAAGCATCCAAATTTATAGTTCTATACCATAGTACCCAATTACTTTGATTTTTTTTTTTTTTTTTAAAATCAGTATCAGGGATTGAACTCACAACCGCACACCTGCAAGGCAGGCAGGCGCTTATGCCACTGAGCTAAATCCCCAGCCCTTAATTTTTTTTTTTAAGAGACATTTTATAGTTATAAGTACTCTTTGTCAGGAAATATACATTGTTAAATTTCTTGCTAGAAGAATAAAGGGTTAATTCTCTTGGCATTGTGGTCGCATATTGAGGAACTAATCTTAGATTATTATTTACCTTTTCTATCTGATGTGGCTTCTTTTTTTTTTTTTTTTTTTTTGGAGTACCAGGGTTTGAACTTACGACCTTGCACTTGCCAGGCAGGTGTGTATTTTGAAATTCTGTTACTCATATTCATATATGAGTTTGAATATTTTCCTTCACATGGTTATAGTGTTTCTGCAAAATGTATTTAGTAGAATGGAATTTTATTGGGTTCTTAAATTTGTTAGAAACTTTATATAAGTTTTACTACATGGTTAGTATTAAGCATAACTAATGCCGTTTCTCATTTGATTTTCTACTTCAATATAGTCCTACCGCAGGAGCTCCTCAGTGTTTGCTGGAAAGCAGGGCTTCATCACTCTTCGGGATCTATTCCGATGGGCTGAACGGTACAGACTGGCAGAGCAGACTGAGAAAGAGTATGACTGGCTGCAGCATTTAGCCAATGATGGTATGTTTTCAAAGTATAAAGTTACGTTAAATGTCATACTTTCTGTTAAAACAAATCTTACCCAAATTTTGGTTGACAGACATATTTTCCTAGGCATTCTAGAAGCACCTTGTCTCTGTTGGTCCTTCTTTACTTTTGTAAGGGACCTCATGCTTGCAGGTGGCTGTGCAGCTGTACATCAGTTTTGTACTCTTTGCTTTGGGTGTTGATGTATAGGAGTCTCGGTGTGGCCATTGCCCCTTTGGGAGTTCAGGCAGGTAGTTATTGGTCCCTTGATGGGTCATTAATCTGTAATATGTGACCACAGATAGTCCAGACTCAGGTTTGGTCATTTTGGTTTATTCTCCAATAATATTTATATGTTATTCTCCATTAATAGTATAGAAAGCACTTGGAAATCTTCTGATTTGAAACATCAGAGTATTATATAAGTATTTTAATAAAGTGAATGAATAAATAAAACCAGTCCATCAACATTTTATTTTTTCTTTTTAAACAAAATTTTCTTCCTCTTTTTTAAAAAAAATTGGTTTTCCTTTCTGTTGATTGAACCACAGGGCCTTGCCTGGTATCTACTACTAAGTTGCACCCCCTGCTCTTTTATTTTTTCTTCTTTGCTGGTAAAAAGTAGAGAAGAACACAAGTTTTAAAACAGTATTAGAATACAGTATATAGTAAGACATTTTTTTCTATGTATATTCCATGCAAAATATCACCTCCACTGAGATTTAGAGTATTTCCAAATCTCAGACTGTTTCTTCTTGTCTCATATGAATGGAGATAACCACCACTCTGACTTGTGTCACAACTGATTGATTTTGTTTGTGCATAAGATCCATCTAAAAGGAATCATACAAAATATATTCTTTGGGGTGTTCTTTTGTCACTCAAGCTGATGTGACATTCAGCCATATTGTTAATGTTTGTGAGGATTTTTGTTATGTGGTTACCCATTGTATAGAGATAATAGTTTATCCATTCTCTTGTTCATAATTATTTGGATTGTTTAAGTTTTTAGTTGTTATTAATAAAGGTGCTCTGAACATCCCTGAATATATCTTTTGAAGCACACGTGTTAGTTTTGTGTTTTGGCTTCTATAGGTCACATTGCTTAGGCTGAAGTAGGCTCTCCCAGTTTTTCAAAGTGGTTCTTAAGGTTTCCTGTCCAGGAGCATGTGAGAGTTGCTGCTTCGTGTTTTCAGTCTACTTTAATATTACTACCATACATTTGATGGCTCTCTTTTTTTTCAATCCTTAGGTTTTATGCTTCTGGCAGGCCGAGTCCGGAAGCAAGAAGAGATTAATGTTATTCAAGAAGTCCTTGAAAAACATTTCAAGAAAAAATTGTGTCCTCAGTATCTTTTCTCTCAAGAAAATGTCCTACAATTGCTGGGTGAGTGGACCAAAAACACCAGAGGAATATATGTCAAGTAGTCCTGTTGGAAGCTAAATATGTATTTCATCTTGGATAGGTAAATTATCTACCCAGATGTCTACATTGGAGTCTAGCAAGTTCAGCCATATCGTGTGGACTGAGGGTATGCGAAGACTGGCAGTCCTGGTGGGAAGGGCATTGGAATTTGGTGAACCAGTGCTGCTGGTTGGAGATACTGGGTAAAGTTTTTACCAAGAAATCTGTTTGGTTCCATATGATTGCTTGAGTTACCTCTGAATGACTCATTGTGAAACTTACGTGATTTCTTTTCATTTTCTCCCTTTTTTTCTCTTAGAGGCAGAGTCTGTTGTTTTCTTTCCTTTCCCTTGAAAATGTTGTTATTGTCCTTGGGGGCTATTTAGGTGTGTATGGAGGGGAACAGAGAAACTAGTTTCTTGTGAAAGTCTGTAAGGAATGGATTTCTTTCTCTCACAGCTTTCTTCCCTTGGGTGGTACATCTAGGGAAGGATGGAATTTGTTCAGTATGTGGGTAAAGAATATAGGGGACGTTAGTGTTTTGCAGAGGGGCACCGTGAGCACAAGGCACAGATATCCTGCATTAGCTAGCAGAGTCTGCTACTACAGTGAGCTTCTTCTCACCGTGGTTACCCCCTTTTGCTTTGGAGGTGTTTGTGAATGTGTATTTGGAACAATACATCTTGTTAATCTGTTGTATATTTTTAATAGGTGTGGGAAAACTACAATTTGCCAGATATTTGCAGCCTTAGCAAATCAGAAATTATACTCAGTCAACTGCCACTTAAACATGGAGACATCAGACTTCCTGGGAGGGCTACGGCCAGTGAGGCAGAAGCCAAGTGATAAGGTTTGTCCAGTAGGAAATGTTGATATATTCAGAGAATGTCAGGTACCGAGTACTTGAAGCAGGTATGGATTTTGTGGTAGAGTCTCAGTACCCAAGTTCTATCTTGGTAAGTACAGTACATATACAGTCTACCCGCCCCCACAGTATATATCATGAAAACTGGTATAGACATCATGAGATTAATTACAGGTGGTGCTCAAAGTGTTGGCCATTAGCTTGCAGACATTTATTATATTAGTATAGCAGATGGCTGAAGTGTGTATACATTTTGAAGGGGGCTAGATTTGGTATTCCTTGAGATTTTTATTGGTTTTTGTAAGGGGCCTGGTTCTCAGTTTTTGTCCATCTATCTTCTTATTACTTGCAGAGTGAGCATTTTATCACAGTCAGGTAACAGATAGCTGTGTGTACATTGTCTTTTGAAGCCACTTACTTGTTGATTTTCCCTATTTCTTTGCCAATTGTAGGAAGAAATGGACACATCAAGACTCTTTGAGTGGCATGATGGGCCTCTAGTTCTTGCCATGAAAGAGGACAGCTTTTTCCTTTTGGATGAGATCTCATTGGCTGATGACTCTGTCCTGGAAAGACTCAACAGGTACATGTGGAAGAGACTTGCTCTGTGTGTGGTCTTTTTGTTGGCCTAGTTTTTACAGCTGGTCAGTACTCATGGATGCAGAGTAAATCCCCGCCCCAACCAGAAATCAAACTCAAGACTTCATGCTTTCCAGGCAGGCACCATGCCACTGAGGTATATCCTTGGCCCTGGTGCAAAATAACTGTTTGGAAAGTTGATGAGTCATAATGTTTTGCTTTACTACTCAAGTCTCTTAAAGAAGTCTGGCCTTCATTGTTTAACTTTCTTTCAGTAACCAGAAAGATGGGACAATGATATGGCAGGATTAAAATAAATGAATCTTAGATAAAATTATTTATTTTAAGGCAACATATGTACATACTTTCTTAATGTTTTAAAAGAAGTAGCATAATACTCCTAGGTCTTATGGCTTATGGTTATAAGTCATCTCAGTATCTCAAACTAATATTTTTTTTTCACTATTTGCATAAAATATGGTAACTATACTTTCCAAAGGAAGTTAGTGATACCAGCAGTAAAGCTAAGAGGAACACTGAGAAAACAGTAGAGTTATGGAAAAAGAAATCATTGTGAAATTTGTTGAAGTCCATAATAATGAATTTATTATAAGTGCAAGTTTTGGGCCTCAGACCTAATTATTTGGTTTTACATTGTATTTTTTTTAATGGGAAAAATATCTTCAGTTCTTCCAAGTTTCCTGTGTTTGGACACACATTTAGAACAAAGTGAGTGACAGCCTATCACTGTTACTGCAGTGATGGTAAATTTACTGAGTTTTGCAAGTATCATAATCCAGTTTTACATTTACATAGTTTAGTAGGATTCCTGTGCACATTATGTTTAATTCCTGTGCCTGTCCCTGCTATGCAAACATAATCTGGTTTCTTTGCCTAGAAATTAGTCTTTTGTGAATCTTCTGTATAAATAGTCTCTTCTCTCACTTCATATCAGTGTTTTACGATTAATTCATATTGCAGCATATAGTATTAGTCTTTTCTTTTTTTTTAGTACTGGGAATCAAACTCAGGACCTCACATTTGCTAGGCAGGCACTGTGTCACTGTGCTATATTCCTGGCTCATTTTCATTTCTAATAGTGGTGGATATCCCACATTTTGTTTACTCTATGCGCTATTTAAGTCTTCAGTTGTTTGTGCTTTTTGGTGGTTATGAACAATGTTGTCAGGAACATTTGCATGTTATGTTACCTGTTATTAAGAGAAATGCTGAATAAGGCATGTGTGGAAAATGTTATTTTTCTGTTGATCAGAAATATGTTCCACTACACAGAAATTGGGAGAGTGAGTCATATTAAAATTTGTGATAGGGAACCATTAACAAAGGTAAAAGAGAAGGAAATAACTTTCTTTTTAAGAATGGCAAAGACTATAAAACAGAACATATAAACATTTTCCAATTTTCCCCAATTTTTCTTCTAGTGTCCTTGAAGTAGAAAAGTCTCTAGTACTGGCTGAAAAAGGAAGCCCAGAGGACAAGGATAATGAGGTAGAACTGTTGACTGCTGGGAAAAAGTTTCGAATCTTAGCAACCATGAACCCTGGTGGCGACTTTGGAAAAAAAGAGGTAAAATTGCCTTATGAAGCATAATTTCTTTGTAGTTTCTAAATTTTGTATATCTTTATTTTTGAGACAGAGTCTCACTTTGCAGTTCAGGCTGACTTCTAATTTGTGGCAGCTCTCCTGCTTCAGGGTGCTGGCATTATAAATGTGAGCTGCCAGGCCCAACTTTCTTTCTAGCTTTTGCCTCGGTTTATTGACACCCATAAATGTAGTATTTTGTACTGGATAATACATAAAAATCCCCAAAATTATTACAATCATTACATTGAAAAATCTGACACATAAATTTCCTTATTTGACATCTCACTTAGTATTTGTGCCTGAAATATTGTTTCTTTTAGCCTTAGCCCTTTGCTTAGATTATTGAAAAGGATGCTCTCAAGAGCTGTGTGTAAAATTTATTCTTATTTATGGTTAAGAAAAGTTGGAACAACAGGTTAGCACATTTCTGATAGCACTGTAATTTATGTATCTCACTACTGGGTGGCCTGAAACATTGGTAGTACTGTCCTATGCATGACTATATCACTTCTACCACCAGTGGTACAGGTTGTTTGATGGGACAGTCATGTGTATACCTCTGGCGGTTTAAGCCAGTGGGGACATGTTAAATCTCTTTTTTTGAAGTCTTTATTCTTAAAATCAGTCTGGTTTAATGACTGGTATTTAGAATGAGCAAAAAACCTCAGCCAGAAAATTTCTGTTGTTGCATAGGTAGTATATCTGTTCTCTTAAGGGTGATGTAAGTCACTGTTGACCATGTGACTTCTGCTCAGAGATAGCCAGGGACCAACAACCCTGTGGCTTTCAGGCCTTTCAGGGGACAGGCCAGCATTATGCTGATTTCAGTCTGTTAAAGTTCATGAAAAAGGATAGTGTGGTGATAGTTCAGGGATGATGAGAAAAAACATGGGTTAATCTTGAAAACAGTTAAGATTTTGATAATGTGGTGGCTGCCTAAAATGTGAACATGATGCTTAGACCAGGTTTTCTTTTATACTATTTGAAAAAAGATACCTTTGAAACTCAAGAAATGCCCTGAAGAGAATAAAATATATCAGTTTCAGTGGCTCAGAGGTTTGAGTGCCTGCCTGCCTGGCAAGTGTGAGGTTGTGAGTTCGATCCCTGGCACAACCCCCCCCCCCCAACAAAAACATTAAAATATATCAGTTTCAGACTCATAATTAAAAACTGGCTTCATAATAAGTGTGTGAGTACCACAGATACCTGATTTTAAGATTGCTTAGGTGCTTAATATGCCTGTCAGGTTAGTTTAAGTTTTCTTTTTTAGGTTTTTTTTTTTCTTCCCAAATCCATTTTATTTCAAGGAGAGAAAAAAAAAGAAGAAAAAAAACTACAACAAAATTTCAAACACATCAGTCGGGGCAACAGTGGTACATACGCTGTGCATTGTCATCCCCAGATCATTCACCCAGAGCACAAGGCATCTGCATTTAATTGTTTAAACAATGCTTGCATGCACTTTGCAGTGAACTAAGAGAAATCAGTAGTATAACTTTCTTAACTATTTTTTATATACATATACATACATGTACACATACACATGTTTCTTTCAGTTTCTCACATTAATGAGGCAATATGTTTGCACATGTGTTTTATTTATTTCACTAATGAGTATAGTCTTTAAGTTGCATCCACTTACCTATAACAGTCTTCAGTGTATTCTCCTTTATGGCTGAGTAGTACTCCATTATATAAAAATACCACATCTTTTTTATCCATTCCTCAGTTGATGGGCATTTAGGTTGTTTTCAAGATCTGGCTACTACAAAATGTGCTACTATAAACATAAACATGGGTGCACATATATCACTGTGTTATGATGTTTTTAATTCTTTTGGGAAGATGCCCCGTAAGGGAATAGCTGGGTTGAATAGGACCTCTAGTTCTAGCTTTTTAAAGAATCTCCACACTGATTTCTACAGTGGTTGCATCAGTTTACACCCACCACCAAGAGTGGAAAAGGGTTTTCTTTTCCCCACAATCCCTCCAGCATTTGTTATTGGTTGATTTCTTGATAATAGCCATTTTTCTTGGCTGAGATGGAATCTCAGGGGTTTCTTTCTTTTTTTTTTTTTTTCTTTTTCTTTTTGGTACTGGACATCAAACTCATGATTTGGTGCTTGCCAGGCAGGTACTTATGCCACTGAGCTAAATCCCCAGCCCTCTCAGTGTTGTTTTAATTTGCATCTCTTGAATGACCAGTGATGTTGGACACTTTTTCACATATTTAGTTGCTGTTTGTATTTCTTCATCTGAGAAGTGTGTGTTTATCTCAGATGCCCATTTTTGGAGAGAGTCTTTAAATCTGGGAGTGCTGATGTATTTGAGTTACTCATATATTCTTGATAGTAATCCTTTGTCTGAGGTATAGCTGGCTAATATTTTCTCCCATGTTGTGAGTTGTCTCTACTCTGTTGGTCATTTCTCTTGCTGTGCAAAAGCTTTTCAGTAGGGTGAGATCTCAGTTGTTGTTGATTCTTTGTGATAATTCCTGTGCAATTGGGGTTTTGTTCATAGTCTTTGCCTACACCAGTGTCTTCAAGAGTTTTATCTACTTTGTCTTCCAGCAGATCTAATGTCTCTGTTTCAATCTTAAGGTCTTTGATCATCTCGATTTTAGCCTGGTATATGGTGAAAGATACAAGTCCAGTTTTAATCTTTGGCATGTATAGAGCTAGTGTATCCAGCACCATTTATTAAAGAGGCTATCTTTCTTCTAGTGAATGTGTTTGGCACCTTCGTCCAAGATAAAGTGGTTTAGTGTGTCTGGAGTTGTTTCTGTGTCTTATAATCTGTTCCATGGTCAGGCCTGTTTTTTTGGATAGTACCACACTGTTTTTATCCTATAGGTTTTATAGTATAATTTCAAGTCATAGATTGTGATGCTCCCTGTCTTGTTTTTGTTGCCCAGGATTATCTTTGCTATTCTAGATCTCTTCTGGTTCCAGATGAATTTTAGGATTGTTTTCTCTAAGTCTGTGAGATATGCTATTGGAATTTTGATTGGGATTGCATTAAATCTGTGTAACAGTTTTGGAAGTGTGACCGTTTTCAGTATATTAGCTCTTCCTTCCCAAGAGCATGTGATATCTTTCTGTTTTCTAGTATCCTCTTCAATCCCCTTCCTCAGGGTACTGTAGTTTTCAGGATAGAGGTGTTGTAAACCTTTGTTGGGTTGATTCCTGGGTCTTTCTTTCTTTCTTTCTTTCTTTCTTTCTTTCTTTCTTTCTTTCTTGATGCTATCATAAAAGGTATCATTTCCTTTGTTTTTCTCTCAGTTGTTACTTGTGTAGAGGAAGGCTGTTGATTTTTGAGTGTTGAACAACATGAAAGTTAGGTTTTTTTCCCATGTACTTCAGACATTGCTATGTGAAGATTGTTGTTTATGTAACTGAGTATAGAGTAAAGGTAATGTAAAAGGAAAGACCTTTGCTGAAAGAGTTCACATTTGACTGGGACAGGAGTACTGCTTGGACTACTTACTCTGTATAAGACCTTGATGCTTAGTCCCATGTGTAAAAAGAATAGTGAGAATGCAGTCATGGAGCTTCCTAAAATAGATCTATAAAGAACCAGGACAGAGTATCTAGTACTACAGGTAAGTAAGAGGCTTCTTGTGTTTGATGAATTCATAGCTAATGTTCTTCCAAAGGATTTGTGTTATGGTTTTCTTTATAGGGTTTAAGTTCACATTATAATTTGTGTTCCCTGCAGCTGTCACCTGCCTTAAGAAACCGGTTTACAGAAATATGGTGCCCTCAAAGCACAAAGCGTGAAGATTTAATTCAAATAATAAATCATAATCTTTGCCCAGGATTGTCTCTAGGGAAAACAGATTGTAAAGGTGAGTTTAAGATAATGGGTCAAAATGTATTGGAAATGACAGGTGTATTGCAGGACATTAGCAGTGTGTGTATAGTAGTTAGATAAAGAAGATAGAGCAGTAGGAACAAAAAAGATCCAAGGAAAATATGATACTAGCCTGTTCTTCATATTTTAGGTATTGAAGTTTCTTTTCATTTTGATCATTACAACCATGAGAAAGATTTATAGAATTAAACTGCTTGTTTAGTTTTTAGCAAATAATTTATTATTCATTCACTAAATTTTATTCAGAAGTTTTCCTTTTATTATAAAAACTTTCAAACAGAATTTTAAAAGTCTTTGTACTTACAACCTAAATTGTGCAATTGTTTTCTTTATCTTTTTTTTAGTGCAGTATTGTAGTACATAATGATTACATTCATCTTGGGGTGTTGATATATGTACATAATCATAATAGATTTAGCAGTTCTTAAAATATCCAGTAAGAAAATTTTTACTTTATGATTCTTTTTCTAAGCGTAAATTGGTTGACGTGTGTGTGTGTGTGTGAGTGTATATACACATATCTTAGATATAGTCAGTCTCCCTCACTCCCTCTGTCTCTGTGTCATATCTGTGTTGTAAAATCATGTTTTTCTTCATTCTTAAACAATATAAAACCATACATGCTTCTTTGAGATTGAGATTTGTTGATGTATGCAACTTTTTATAGTGTCCTTCGGTACAGTCTCAAAACTTGGTAGGTTAGCTGGGTGGGGATGAGGCACAATCTACATGGAACCCATTCTCATTTGCATTGTTTTCAAAAAGACTGACTCTGTAGTCATCTGAGGACTTTCTTCAATCAGAGGGCCCATATTGAACTCCCACCTTCTCAACAGCTGAAGTTCACCTTGCCTTGTTAAATGTGGCACTTTCTCCTTAGTCCCCACCGATATGACAGTTATCCAGTGGCTCAAGAATTGCCTAAGCTTATAGCTGTCAAACTCACCTTGAACATTTGTTGAAGCAGAGCTTACTGGAGCTTACATGCATTATTTGTGATTTTGTATGTTTGGCGTGAGGATCATTAATTTGCCCAAGAAGTTCCTTGATGGTATCATAACAGGTGGTCCAGAGACCACATCAGAAACACCGAGTTAATTGGTTGTGTGCTGTTTTCTTTGGTGTTTATTGGGAGAATTAAGTGAATGGAGAAGAAGTAAACAGTAATTGTTAAACAAATATGATCTTAGGTTCTGTGTTGGGAGTGGATCAGGAAGTATTCTGTAAAACTCATTGACTGCTCTTTCACTGCCATCGTTCTTCCATTACCTGTATGCTCATGCTTAAGCAGAATGAATAATCCATAGGCCAGTAAGCATAGGAACCCAAGAGACTTTCCCTGGACCCCTGCTGCTTGAGCCTGAGAGAAAAGGGTCCAGGGATGACCAGATACAGCTTCCAAGATCATGCCTCAGTGATCCACTCCCTTTAACTAGACCTTTCTTCCTGATTCCATTGTCACTCTGATAAAGTCATCAGATTTTGAGTTTATCAGTTGATGAAGCCACTTGATGAAATTAGAACGCTTATGGTCCATTTAGGATCCCAAATGATCCTACTGTAAAATCCGTCAGCAGCTGTGAAGCCTTCAGTACAATGAGCCTTTTGGTTGACAGGTAACATCCATAACAAGTAAATAAAAAATGGACTGACATCATCTAACCTACTGACCATACAGTAGCAACATAGTAAGTATAGATTTACCTTTGTGGTCTAATCCTGCAGTTACGTGGGAACTGTAGCTTCTTGCTGCTGTCTTCCATTGTGAGAATATCATGACTGAATGTGGCTAGTTTTAAGAACAGAAATCAAAGTACAATTTCTACAGAATGTGAATGTTTTCACACTGGAGCAAAAAAAATCTGACCAGGTGTGTTGCCACACACCTGTGATCCCAGCACTTGGGAGGCTGAGGCAAGAGGATTAACCAAATACGTACTCTTTTTTTAAGAACGATTTTAAAGCTATAATTCTCAGTATTTTCTGTGTTTTGTTTTTTGTTTTTCTTTTTGATAGAGATGGGATGCTACTCATGAATCCTTTGGCAATATGATAAAATAATGAATCCCCATCTTCAGTGAATAATAATAATAATAATAATATGTACTCATAAAATTTTTCATATAACCCAGGGAGCGTAGACCCCTTATTGTCCACGTGTGGGTGTTAGGTAGCAAAATCATATTCTGGGTTATCCCTAAGAAGTAAATTGTATGTCTGTATCTTAGGAGCTGATATAGCCAAGGTGATGCTGGATTTCATTGATTGGTTGACCCAGCAAGAGTTTGGCCGAAAATGTGTAGTCAGTATCAGAGATATCTTGTCCTGGGTTAACTTCATGAACACAATGAGCAAGGAAACTGCTGGTAAAAAGCTAGAGGCCGTCTCCACTGTGACATCTTTTGTCCACGCTGCATGCTTGGTATACATAGATGGAATTGGTTCAGGTACGTTGTGTATAAGCTATTAGGGACAAAACGTAGAGGGTAGAGTGGACTGGGAAGAATAAACCTGTACTTCTAAACTGAGTATTTTCTAAAATCACTTAAACATTTCTAAAACCCAGAATAGCTTCCCTTTGCTTTCTATTTTTTGAAAGAGGTGATACTTTTGAAAGGTAGATCATACAATAGATGTGACCTAGTGATTATGAGAAAAAGACTGTTGAAAATGACTTTGCTCCTGAATCACTAATCCTTAACATGAGTGGTCAGTTTTAGTTAATGGTCAGGATTCTTTTAGTTTGTCTGATGTTATGTTATGTTATGTTATGTTATGTTATGTTATGTTAATTTTTGGTACTGGGGATCGAATTTACGACCTTGTGCTTGCAAGGCAGGCGCTTATGCCACTGAGCTAAATCCCCGGCCCCAGTTTGTTTGATTTTAAATTGACTGTGTATTTAAATTTCACTTTTTCAGCCACGAAGATTAGAAATGTAGGCCAGAATGCTCAGTATTGCCATTTTGATCCTTTTTCCGAATTGATTTGTCATTGAGCAATTACTTTGCTGATGATGCATAAACTGGGAATGGGCAACAAGTCAGGCTTCTTCCATGGGACTGCTTACATCAGCAATTGTATTTAGCTGTAATTCTGCGGTGGCATCTTTTACCTGTGTTGTAGAGCTGCTCAACTGTTTTGAGTCTGGTATTGTGTTTGCTCCCTAATGTACTGATTCTCTTTCTTTTAGGAGTAACTTCCTCTGGGTTTGGTACAGCCCTTTTGGCTAGAGAAGAATGTCTGAAATTCTTAATAAAGAAAGTTTCCAAGATAGTTCGACTTACAGAATGTCAGAAAAATGAATTGAAGATATATGATAGGCTTAAGGCCAAAGAATTCACTGGGATTGATAACCTTTGGGGGATTCATCCATTTTTTATACCAAGGGGTAAGAATGATTCAAAGTTAATTATTCTCATACTGTAGATCATAGATTTTTTTACTTTTAATAATGCTATGGTCATAATTATCTTTGAACTTGTATCTAATTTAGGTTGTGATTTTGTATTACCATATTTATGTGAATAGTTGTAAATACATAACCAAAAGGTAAAAATATGGAAAATATAGATTCAACCCATGAAGAGCTATCTTATGAAAATGCATTTGTTTATTAATTGGTAACGACAACAGCTTAGTAAAGTTATAAAACCTACTAAAGTCGGTAAATTTTTAAGTTGCCTACACAGGCCTGTTTAGTCTATAATATGTGTTAACCACAGAATCTCATTGCCCCTTAGAAAAGCAAGATAATGAGCTCTTGGGGACTGGTATTGTGTCACTCAACTTCATATCTTTGGCATTTATCATGTAGCCCAAACATCATTGATAACTCAGAAAATACCTGTTGATTGAGTAATTGGATGAATGAGCGATTAAATGCGAAATATATTAGTCTAGGAAATAACTGATTAGAGTTTTGATATTGTCTCTCCTAGCTAGGTTGCTTCTACCATTGGTGTATTCATTGATTGATTCATTCATTTCATTCATGTTTTTGTGGTGGTAGGGACTGAACCCTGAGCCTTGCATGTACTTGGTAATACTCTGTCACAGACCCTCTACCAAATTTTAAATGAGGAATTTAGATTACATATCTTCTGAGGCACTGTATATTTTTTACATTATTGCTTCTATAGCAGGGTCATCTGTTTTCTACTCCCTTCTTTCCTTTCTCCATTAATAATCGTCAAGTGCCTAAAATACACAGAGGTATAATAGCAATTAATTGATGTTCAGTGGTGAATTTGGATAAAAGTGCCCTCTTATGTTTCCTCAGAGATCTTGTTTTTTTTTTCAGTATTGTTTTGGTTTTTTTGAGATAAGAGTCTTACTGTGTAGTTCAGGCAACCTTCAACTCACTGTATACCCCAGGCTGGGCTTGAACTCGTGGCCTCATGCGTCAGCCTCCCGAGTGCTGGGTTTACAGATGTATGCCACTATACCTAGCTAACAATGCTTTCTTCATCCCTGACGGGCATTCATGATATAACTATTAGATCCCTTCCTTACACCAGTGTCATAACATTCATTGCTCCTGCGTAGAGGCTTCATGCCAGTGGCCTGGGACTGGCTGGTCCTTGCTTTTACTTGCAAGAATGAGAAAACATGTTTTCTTGCCCCTTGTCCCCAAACTGTTATACTGAAAGCTTTTTCTGAAAAACGTAGTAGCACAAGTGTTAAGCTCTACAACATTATTGTCTGGAAGACTATGGCACAAGTTTAAGAGGTGAGATTATATTTTGGATTGTCTTAATGGCCTAAAAACGTTTGAACCATGTTATTACACCTGGCTTTCAAAAAAATAATTGTTTATAAAGATGAATGGTACAAGTACACCTAGTATGCTAGGTGTAGGTTGTGAAAGGAGTTCTGTGTTTGCAACTAGACCTATGTAAACATGCACATGTTTATACAGATGGAGAGAAGGTGTATACTAAGCATGCTTGAAAATACTATGGTGTTGATTCTCTCTGTAAGGAGTTTTAAATTTGAAAAGTGAGGTTATGTTGAATGTTAGCTTAATATTTTCACTGCAGATATTACTTCACCGACCTACTGGGTGAATTTTTAAAATGTTGAGTCAACATGTACATAGGATTTGTATACATTCAGTTTTATACATGGCTTTGTTTTATATTTTATTTTATTTTTTTTTACTTAAGGCCCTGTCCTGCACAGGAGTAATATTGCTGACTATGCACTCAGTGCGGGCACCACAGCTATGAATGCCCAAAGACTCTTAAGAGCTATCAAATTGAACAAACCAATTCTTCTGGAGGGCTCTCCTGGTGTTGGCAAGACGAGTTTGGTGGGAGCCTTAGCAAAGGCTTCAGGAAACAACCTTGTTCGAATTAACTTGTCAGAGCAGACGGTCAGTGTAATTATAACTCACAGGAATTGGTATGGGTAATAATGTCTCTGTCTATAGTTTCCTAATCAGAAATAGTTAAAACATTATCAGTAATCCAAATATGTCTTATGGCAATAAGACAGCATGACCTTTCAAACTGATTCTCCTTTTCTGTATTCATTAATGAATAATAAGTTCCTATGTTATTTTCGTTTAATTTAATGTTTTATTCTGATTCTCTTTTGAGAGAGTATTCATGTTGGTATTTATTATAATACCACTTAATTTGTTATTATTTTATTTATGAAGAAAACTTGGTAGAGCTAAAATGACAATCTTACCAAAACATGAGACAGCTGACATTGATTTGAGGTTTGGGAGCAGGGCCTGGGCATTGTTACTGGTTTATTTGTTTTGTTATTGATTTGTTTCAATGCTTACTAATTTCTGAGTACACAAAACTATTGATGTGCACATCTGCTTGTGTTGATACTTGGAGCTTTGTGATGAGAAGGTGGGTCGGGCTTGTTTGGGCTCCCGGTAATGTATTAGAAACAGTTGGTTTTATCTTGGGTAGAAGAAGGAAGAGTGATGGCATAAGGCCAAAGTATTTATCACTTCAGACTTAGGATGTTAGTATCTAGTTTAAATTAAAAAAAAAATAATATTAGCTTTTTCCCATTCATTCTTCTCAAAGGACATCACAGACCTCTTTGGTGCAGATCTACCCGTTGAGGGTGGCAAGGGAGGACAGTTTGCCTGGCGTGATGGACCCTTGCTGGCAGCTTTGAAGGCAGGCCATTGGGTTGTGCTGGATGAGGTAAGTGTCCTGTGCATCAGGCTCAGACTGGGATCATATATGTGAGGAGCACTCCTATTTTTTCATAGCTGCAGGACATTTTTTAGTGAGTGAGCATTGTGATGACTGGTAAAGGCAAAACTATTGTAAAGGTGCCCTGTGGTTCTTTTAAGAATTGGGAAGATCACTTGGCAGGACACATATTCAGGAACCCTTTACATATAACCAGCAAAAGCTCCTACTTTTTAAAGCAGTCCTTCAAGAACACTCCCCACCACCCTCACACCCCTCCCCCCAAAAAAAGAAAGAAAGAAGAAAAAGCATTTTGCCTCGCTTATTCTTAACTCCTTCAGGCTTTATTTATCTCACATGTTTGTCAGTTGCCTTCATGTTTTGTTAATGGTCCAAAGAGATAGCATGGATATGCATGATGACATACAAAATCAGGAGCAAGTGATTAGTGTTATATGTGCATATTACATAAATTATTGATAAGAAGAGCATATCATAAAACCTGGTGAATACTAAATCTTTGTGTCTAGCAGGCAGCTAGATATAAGCAGTCAAGCCTGTTTGTGATGTTTTGTGTTAACATTAAACAGTGAAAGACTAGAAATATTTTGGAGCCAAAGTGATAAGAATAAGGAAAGTGCTCCAGAGAGAACTGGACATAGGCCTTGCAGATTGAGTAGATTTATACCTCTTTGGGTCTAGACAGTAGAAAGGGTTGGTATGAGATTCCATCTACTGAACAGCTGCCTGCTGTTGGGGAGATAAAAAAAGGGTGGGTTTTCCAGATGTTTTTAGAAAAAGATATCATTTATTGGCTTGTAAAAGAGAAAGCTTAGTTTTAAAATGGAAGGCTACTGACCATACTCAGATTTGGTGGAAATACATCCAGTTCTGTAAATTAGTAAAAAACATCCTGGGCTTTCCAACACACTTAAGGGCAACTTTCTAGTTGGGGCTATATGGAGGAATTTATACTTTGTAGTGCTTATGTAAACATGACAGTTGAAATTCTTAATTGAGGGTAGTCTGGATATTGTATTTTTTTTTATTTACATTTTCCCAACTGACTTTTTATGTGTTACCTAAAAACCACCCACGTTTTACTCCTGAAATGTAAACCTCAGCATCTGAGGACCTCCATTCAGTTTTAATTTCTTGCTTAAGAACTGCTTTTAACTGTTTTTGTTTATAAAACTATTGGTGAAAGGTAATTGTATATATGTACTTTCTGTTTATACCATGACTTTGAAACCTATTTGGAAATTTTGTGCAATATTTGAGTTAGGAGAGTGTGTAAAGAGCATCAAGTCTTACCTGTTAACCTATAATTACTGTTAAATCTGCATTGCTAAGTTGTTATAACTTACAAAGTAGGGTCAGTAGGTGCATGTAATGAATACAGTTCAGTGTTAAAGAAGATTCTAACTTTCTTAGTTCGATCTGAACATTTATTCATTTTACTTAGAAACTATTGACATGCATACATAAATACAGATCCATTATCTACAATGTCTTACCTTTTATATGACAGAGGATCTTAGAATGAATACACATCAACTTGTCCCTTGCTTAAGAAATAGTGGGTTAGAACCAATGTTATGTTAGCTTCCCACTCGTGCAGATAGTACTTTTAATTTGCTGCATTTTATTCTTTTGGTTTTTGTTGTAGTTGTACAAAATATGAAACAAATATATGTACTTTATTCTTCAAATAGCTTAATCTGGCTTCTCAGTCTGTATTGGAAGGACTCAATGCTTGTTTTGACCACCGAGGAGAAATCTATGTGCCTGAGTTAGGAATGAGCTTTCAAGTACAGCATGAAAAAACGAAGATTTTTGGGTGTCAGAATCCTTTTAGACAAGGAGGTGGGAGAAAGGGATTGCCCAGGTCTTTCCTTAACAGATTCACTCAGGTAAGATTTGCTTTTGCCATAGACACCAGGGATATGTAAGACTGTTGGCAGGTGGCTCTTTAGGATGGGTGTTCTTCAAAGAGGATCAGTTTATTGGTCCTTTTCTTGGCCTTATATAATTAATACTAATGTGATTGTTTTCCACCATCACTTCTCACCTGGTTTGAGTTGTACTGTCCTATGACCTGGAAATAAGATCACCATCCTTTTAAGGATTCTTTCATTGTATTCAGTGAAGAGTCTTTAATCTTTGTGTGTCTCTGTGAACTGTAAACACACTTAAGCAAATTTTATAATGAAAGCAGTATTTTAAAGTAAGAACGAAAACTACCATGAAATATACAATTTCAGTACTCCCCAGTCTATTACTAACATTTTGATATCTTACCTTTTTATTTCTATTTGCAAAAGAAGTGTGTATATGCTTATTTTAGCAGCTATTTTTCAGAGTTTGGCTAATTCAGTGTTTTGAAAATCTAATGTTACTAGCTTTTTTTTATTCCTGTTCCTTGGTAATTAAGAATTTGCTGAAAATATTTTTTAAAGAATATTTTGCTTTGGAAATTGTCAAATATATAGAAAGGTTGAATGAATTTTATAGTGGAAATATTTGCCATCCCAAAATTTGAAAGCATTTCATGTTACACAGGAAAATTAAAAAGCGGTTTAAAAAAATTACATCTTTTGTCTTTCTTGAATTCACTAACACAGACATTAGGAATGAAGCTGCTGCTCCAAAATGTTGATTCTTTTAGCTTTAAAAATGCAATCGTAAAAATTTATAAAACTTAAAATTATATATTTGACTTAGTTACTGTAATCTGATGTGGTATTGAAGATTTCATTTAACAACATGTTAGTCATTCCAGTGTTTTGTAAAGAGAAGTGTTAACTTTTTTGGGGGGGCGGTTTTATAGGTCTTTGTGGATCCCCTTACAGTAATTGACATGGAGTTCATTGCCAGCACTTTGTTCCCAGCCATTGATAAAAATATTGTTAAGAAAATGGTGACTTTCAATAACCAAGTAAGTGTGTCCTTGTTTTAATGTTTCTGTGTTTTCCTGGCAGTGTTTGAATCAGCATTTTCTTAACATGAATGTTACCGAACTATCAGTTAACAAATGGAATTCTGTGTGAGAAGGCACATGCTCATTTGAGTGTTATGGCAACTCTTTTGTATTGTGAATTACACTCTTAATACCTGTAGAGTGTTCCTGGCATTTGAAAGTCTGACATGAGGGAAAGAGGCATCTAAATTAAGCCTATTGTTTTCAGATCACATAAGCATTTGTAGTACACTGACAGCATTTAATGTAGTTTGTGGCAGGAGGACATGTTTTTCGATAAGAATATTGTATTTCTAGATTGATCATGAAGTAACTGTTGAGAAGAAATGGGGACAGAAAGGAGGACCCTGGGAGTTCAATCTCCGGGACCTTTTCCGTTGGTGTCAGTTGATGCTGGTTGATCAGTCTCCTGGCTGTTATGACCCTGGTCAGCATGTGTTTTTGATCTATGGTAAAAGAATGAGAACCAGGGGAGATGAAGAAAAGGTGAGTTTTATATTTCTCTTTTTGCCTCTATCTGAAAGTTGATTTCTTCCTAAGAGAAAGAAAGAGTATATTCAACACTGATAATCCAAACCTAATAAAACTACTTGGAAATGTATAGAAACAGATAAAACATCTCCTTGTCACTATATAGTTGGTGTTAGAGGACACAATTTGCTTATTTATTTCAATCTCCAAGGTTGCAGACATTTTAGAAAGAGCATTATCCTTCATAAATAGCTAAACCTTCATCAAGTTTCTGGGCACAAAGATGAGAAGCAGAATACAACTAATTCCCAGTAGAAGAACAGGGTTTTCTGTTTTGTTCTTAAATAAATGTCAAATTAGAGGTTTTTTTCCTAAAAAGTACAAAGAAGCTAAACAAAAATTAAAAAGAAAAGTTTTGTGATAGCACATAGCATTAAAATTCCCAGCTTAAGGAACTGTAGTTCTATGTTGCTGCTGTTATTCTTGGTGGAGAGTATGGAATGCAGTGTTTGTGTTGTCCAGGCTGGTCTATGGCACTGAAAAGTGATCCTCTCACCTCTAAGTGGCCAGAAATACAGGCATGCAGCCCTGTACTCGGCTGGAGTACATTTCATTGTTTGATAGAGTCCTAGCTCACTCAGTGCTCACAATAGCTGCAAGAGGGAAATATTGTCATGACCTCTTATAAGTGGGGCCTAAAGCTCAGAGTCATGGAGTCTCCGTACTCATCAGTGAAATAGATCAGACATGCACGTAATGTATTGTCTCACTAGTGTGAGAAACTGAAAGAAAATGTATGTATAGGTACATGTAAATATATATGTATACTGTGTATACCCATATATTGTATATATACAACACGTAATGTATATGCTGTTGTTACCCCCCTTACTATTGTTTTGAAATTTTGTTTCATTTTTTCTCTTTAAAATAAAAATAGATTTGAAAAGAAAAATAAAATCATCTCTGTTATTGCAAAAAAGTAAAACATACCACAAACTGAAAATAAAACAACAGAGATTCTACCTCAAAAAAAAAAAAAAAATCATTGAATCTCACAACGGAACCAGCCCTCCAGTCTAGGCCTTCTCTGTCTTATCTGCTTTACCAGTCTATTAAAATAACAGTTGATGTGCAGATCCATTTGTTGGAAACAGTAACCGTTTTGTGGTAATGTGAAGATGTGACCAGCCTGTAAACCATGTGACTTTCACACCCTCTTCATTCTCCTGCTCAGACTCCCCCATGTTAAGAGTTTTTTATTGTCGCTTAAAAAAATTATTTACTTATTTATTTATTTTTTGAGACAAGGTCTTGCTAAGTAGTTCAGGATGGCCTTGAACTCAATATGTAGTTTAAGGCAGCCTCAAACTTGTGGCAATCGTCCTGTCTTAGTCTCCTGAGTGCTGGAATTACAGGCATGCACCACCATGCCTATCTTGTTTTGTTGTTATGCTGTCATTTAACTCAGGATGTTTGCTAGCTGGGTCCCTGCCCATTTTTATTTTTTATTTTGAGACATGGTTACTCCAATTTGTCCAGCTCCAAGTTGCTTTAAGCTTGTGGTCATTGTACCTCAGCCTCCCAGGATGCTGGAATTACAGGCATGCATCACCATGCCTGGCTCCATATCACCATTATTTGTTACTCCGGATCTGATCAAATGCTGACAGCTCATTTATTACCTGTAGGTGGGTTTCTGTCATTAGTTTAGGAGTTTAGCTAGTACTGTTTGACAGCTTCAGCAGTACATAATTCATGTATGATCACCTATTTTAATTTCTTCCTTTGCAATACAGATTGAATATCCTAAATTTGAAAATCCAAAATCTGAAATGTCACAAAATCTGAAACATTTTGAGCATTGACATACCACTAATTGAAAATTCCATGCCTGATCTCATATAACATTGTAATAGTTAAAAATATGGGTATCAAAAAATAATGTATAAAATTACTTTCAGGATATATGTATAAAGATGTACATGAAATATGAATGAATATTGTGTTAGCTGTGGGTCCCATCCAAGGCTATTTCATAATGTAAATACAAATATTCCAAAATGTAAAAAATAAAATCTGAAATTGGAAATACTTCTTATTCTAAGCATTTCAGATAAGGGTTACTTAGCCTATCATACATTTATTATTGTATCCGCCAGCCTTTGAATGATTGATGCTAGTTAGATGGTGGGTCACTGTGGTGTGCAGAAGGTTGAATTTTGTGTTCCAGAATTAATATCATTAGCCAAGGTGGTGTTTTTGCCGGAGGAAATAAAAGATGAAGAAAATTAAAAATTGGAGAAAGGCTATGAAAAAGAAAAAGTCTTAGTGAATTAATCTGGTTTTCTAAAAACAAACGAGCCAGTTTGTGAATTTATAATTTTAACTTCCAGCAGGGAGAGGGCAATATAATAGTACATACTTTCAAATGTAACTTTCAATAAGAAACTCCTGGGCCCAGAATTATGCGATTGGAGTATTTTCTGTGTGCTTCTTTTAATCTCGGTCAAATGTTTGACATTAATTATAATTTTATCTTTATTATTTGCTTAGTGATTGTTTTTAGGTAGATTTAACTTTTCCTATCTTATGGCTAACTCAGTGGTTTTTACACACCCTTCCTGCTAAATCTCCCTCACTAGGAGATTTTTAAGAGATCCACATAGTAAATAGGGTTAACAAAATTTTCTAACAGCATTGCTATTAGGGAAGAGAAATAAACAATGTAAATAATTGACTAGAGGAGTAACTTTGGTTGTCCTGTTGGCATACTTATTTAGAGGGATATCATGCTTTTGGAATCAGACTGGCTTAGATTTAAAATTAGTTAACAACCATATGCACATTGTGTTACTCTTCTGAACCCTATTAGTCATAGCCATAAAGTTGGAACAAATGGCTATTTTGCAGCTGCCAACTTCAGAAATAACACTTAAAATATCTAATACAAAGCCTAGTACACAGTAGATGGTTAGTGCTTATTCTTTATAATCATAATATTACTATTCTCTTGTAATTGTCTTTTCAGATTTTTTTTTAATTACTAGAGTCTGTCTGTCTTTTATCTCCAGTGATAAAGGCTAATTTGTTTTGTGTCTTAGTTTTTCCATTGTCTGACTGTGCCTTCTTTTTAATTTATGGTATACTGTCATTGGAATCTCAAGTAGTTTGAGATTATATTTGTATTCTGTGTTTGAGCTCAAGTTTCCTTGCATTTCAAAGCATTAAATAAATGTTATCTGTGCTTTTTATAAGAGTAAATTCAAAAGGTTAAGAAAGTTATGGCTAATCTTGAGGACATAGTGAGTTGTTGCCATGCTTGTTTCCTAAAAGTATTAATTCCTGAAGATTAGAATAGGAATTCATTGATTTGTGTCTTGATGGTATCATCTTCCTTTAAGGTCATTGCTGTATTCAAGGATGTGTTTGGTTCAAATTCCAGCCCATACATTGGAACCAGACTATTTCACATCACTCCCTATGAAGTTCAGGTGAGAAGATAAAAGATTTTCTACTGCTTTACAGTTTCATATGATTTTTACGTCTCTTGCTACAAGGTATGCTTGTGACGTGACACTGGATTTTTTCCCCCCCAGCTGGGCTACTCAGTCCTTTCCCGTGGCAGCTATGTTCCTCACCCATCTCGTCGACCCCTGCTGCTCCTACATCAGTCATTCCAGTCTCTGGAGTCCATCATGAAGTGTGTACAGATGAGCTGGATGGTCATCCTTGTGGGGCCAGCATCTGTGGGCAAGACCAGCCTGGTCCAGCTTCTGGCACACCTTACTGGCCACACATTGAAGATCATGCCTATGAATAGTGCAATGGATACTACTGAGCTTCTTGGTGGATTTGAACAGGTAAGTGTCACAGTTTCTCATTTTCCCATAAAATACTGTGGTCTGATTGAGGGTTTTCCTCATTAGTGGTAATTACACATAATGTTGTCTTCTGACTCTGGCCAATGATCATGATTTTTTCACTTGCTTTGGAAATTGCAGGTTGATCTTATGCGACCTTGGAGGCAGCTGCTGGAGAAGGTAGAGGATACTGTCAGGGGACTGTTACGGGTTAGCCTGCTTGTCAGCACTGATGATGCAGAAGTAGTGCTGCGAGCTTGGAGCCATTTCCTTCTGACATATAAACCCAAGTGTCTTGGAGAAGATGCTAAGGGCATCACAATGGAGATTGTTAATAAACTGGAAGCAGTATTATTGCTTATGCAACGACTCAATAATAAAATCAACTCATATTCCAAGGCAGGTATGTATATGTGAATATGTGTATCATTTGCTTCTTAATGTCTGTGTGTTCATGGACAAGACTGTATTTGTGACTGTCATGCCTATATTTTAATTAATTTAATGGTTAATAATGAAAACTTGAACATATTTAACTTAGAAAGTATAGTGAAGCCAGAGTTGAGTATTCCAAATTAGTACTATTTCAAAAAAGCAAATGGAAATACTTGGTTGCTAAGCTTTATAGTTCATTTGCATGCATGTGTCTGTGTGTATTCAGCTATAATGACTAATATCTTGTATGTAAAGCTGTCTTTATTTTTTGTTGTTTTTTTTTCTTCAACTTAATAGTAATTTCTCAAGAAATTTGGCATTTTATTTATTTGTTTGTTTATTTATTTTTGGTACCAGGGATCAAACTTATGACCTCTTGCTTACCGGGCAAAGCGCTTGAGATGCTGAACTAAATCCCAGACCCTCAGCATTTTAAACTGAAGAATCACAGAATTGATAATCAGGATATTTATTTAAGTGAAAGAAGTATTTCAGTAATATGATAAATGGTTAACACAGAAATGTAATCCTTTCCTTTTATAGTGTTACTTTTCTAGCCAGTGATGAGCATGCCTCTAGGGGAAATAACAGGTTCACAACTGGCTGTAATTTGTACAGGTCTCTGGTAGGTGGCTTGAACCACCGATGGTGGTACATGCATGACTGTACCACGACACGTGGCCTGATTGGACAGTCACGCAGGTATATTGGTGGTTCATACTGGCAGGAACGTGTTAAATTGAAGGTCCAGAGTTTAGGTTTGTCATTGGATTTTTTTTATTGCTACATTATGCTATTATATGAAAGTGTTATAATGACCATATCATTTACTTGGCAAGTAGTTTCTATAGCCCTTCCATGAAAAATTTTCAGTTGGCTTTTTGTTGGAAATTATTTTATGATCCTTTTTCTTGTCACAAGGTAATATATGATGGATTTTTGCTTCAAACTTAAAAGAGCATACTTAATTTTAAGGTCTCAGAGGTAACAACAGGAAAATATATGAAATAACTGCTTTTAGACATTGGACAACAGGCAGCACAGGTCTATGATACCTGAGGGAACAGAGGAAAAAAATAAGATGCAGCCCTATAATTGCTCTTTTTGCCTTCAAGCACATTATGATTACAAAGTAGGCAGGGAATCCCATCTTCACTGAAGATTTAACTTTCTGCGTGTAACCATCAATTCAGAAAGTCATTGAGCTTTTTGTTGTTTCTGTCCCAAACCTGATTTTCTTATTCCAGAGTTTGCGAAACTTTTGGAAGATTTCCGAAGTTTTGGGGTGAAGCTTATGCAGTCATCTAGTGGCTGCAACCATGGCACATTTGAATGGGTTGACAGCATGTTAGTTCAGGCACTGAAATCTGGAGACTGGCTTCTGTTGGACAATGTTAACTTCTGCAAGTAAGAATCTTGTATCCAATCATCGTGAGTGGCCCTTTATAAACTTGGGATATGCTTAGCAAAATTGAAACCAAAATGGAAACTAAGTTTTAGATCTGTTGTTTTTCTTTTCTTCTTTTTTTTTTATTGGTACCGGGGATCAAACTCATGACTGTGCGCTTGCAAGGCAGGTGCTTATGCCACTGAGCTAAATCCCCAACCCTGTTTTTCTTAATTAGCAATATAGTTTCACCCATAGTCTATAGAGGTCACTCATGCTCCAATAAACAATAGTAGTTGATCATTCTAAAATATATAGTTGATAGAGCTGGGCTAGTTACACATGCCTGTAACTGCAGCACTCAGGAGGCTGAGGAAAGAGGATCACCACAGCCTTGAGGTCAGCCTGAGCAACTTGGTGAGTTCAGGGGCAGCCTGGACTACGCAGTGAGACCTTGTCTCAAAAAAGGCAAAAACAAAACAAAACAAAACCCCAAACCAAACTACTAAAGTATATAGTTAACGTAATAGAAGCTATTATAGGTTAAATGGTGCTACCTCTTTTTGGAGTTTTGTTGTTGTTATTGCTTGGTTGGGTTTTTTTTTTTTTTAATGAATGTTTTATTTTTAAGTGTATCTCCTTTTAAGCGCATTTGATGATGTTGAAAAAAGGATTACACAGACCAGGAAATTGTCAGTTTTCTTAATTTCATTTATCCAACAAATAATTTGTGCATTTACTATGTGTAAAGCTGTGGGCTGTGGGCTGTGTTCTTTAAGGAATTAAAAGGAGAATTCCTGGGCAGCCTTCTCTTGAAAGAGATTATAGCTCTCTATGGGAAGTAATCCCTGCAGAAAGACAGATGTGGGCTGGAAATGACTGGAGGCTGGTATAACTAAAGTAGGGTCAAATGTTGCTCTGTTAGTCACTTGCATTTTCTGTATGTAGTCCATCAGTGCTAGATCGTTTGAATGCTTTGCTTGAACCTGGAGGTGTCCTCACCATTAATGAGAGAGGAATGATAGAAGGATCTACTCCGACCGTAACACCTCATCCGAATTTCAGGTATTTGCATTTGAATTTTTGACATCATAAGATTATACTCATATACCAAGTAATGAGGAAAGCCATGCATGCATGCATGCATTCATTCATTCATTCATTCAGTTGAAGCAAATCTTTATTGAGGCTCTGCTGTTTGCCAGATACCACTAGGCTATGTGGGCCCACCAGTAAACAAGAGAGGTTAAAAAAAAGTTACTATACTGATACATAGATACCCATGTTTACAGTAGCACATTTTACAATAACAAAATTATAGAAATGGTCACCAACAGATGATTGGATAAGGAGAAAAGGTAGTGTTTATACACAGTAGAGTAGTCCTCAACCATAGAGATAAATTTGAGTCATTTGTAGGAAAATGAATGGATCTTGAGACCATAAGGAAAATGAAGTAAGCCAGACACATATGGTTAAATATCAATGGTTTTTCTTAATAAGAAACCTAAAATATAAAGAGCAAGATAAAAGAGAGATGATAGGAAACAGGGAGGTAGACTTTATGGAGATGGGAAAGGAAAGTGTGGGGAAGTGTGTAAAAATGATGAAAATGGGTTTTTATATGTATCAGTTCCCCAAGATCAATGTACTTATATAGCGTACTAATAAAAAAAAAAATACAAATGAAAGCAAGAGAGAGTGCTCGAGGGTGGGAGGGGGGTGATGTCCCTCTCTTGGGTTAATGAAAAGTGGAAGCCAGGGACCAGTTGCAGTCTTTTTGCAGTAACCCAGGGTAAGAATTAATGATTTAGACTAGGGTAGTTAGGTGAAGGGAACCTGGAGATGGACTTGTGAGGTGAAAAAAAGAAAGAGATTGACACTTAAGTTTTTAGCATGAATAATTGAGTAAATGACGTTACTATATGAAATTCTCAGCATAGTTCTTAGGAAAGTAGATTTGTGTTACTGGTTTGTGTTAGAAGTTGAAGATTGAATGTAGATGATTAAAGTACACATTTAAGTTACTGTTAGCTTTCTCAATGAGCTTCTATGAGATAAGCCACATATGATATGTCCTCATTATTACTGAGTTACACAATTGATTGCACTGGAAGTCAAATTTTTTCCTCTCTGAATTGCTACTTTACTAGGCTTTTTCTCTCAATGGATCCTGTTCATGGAGAAATATCCCGAGCAATGAGGAATCGTGGACTTGAAATCTACGTTTCAGGAGAAGGGGATGAGACTATCCCAGACAACCTGGATTTGAAAGTTCTGCTGCACAGCCTTGGGTTGGTGGGAGATAGTGTGTGTGACATCCTCCTGGCTCTACACAGCGAGACTCGAAGCTGTATTATGGGTGAGGTGTAGAGTTTAGTTGTATAGAAATCCATGTTTTTAGAGCCAGAAATATAGTTCAGTGGCATAAATGTCTCCCTGGCAAGTACAAGGTCCTGGGTTCAATTCTTGGTGCACCCCTCTCTCCCCAAATCTCTGTTTTTGCACTGCATTACTATTCTAGGAGTTCTTAGATTTAGTGTACGTAGAAATAGGAATTACTGGCAAAGTTTCTTAAAAATGTAGCTATCCATACTCCCCAAGAAAATGAATTCAGGATGTCAGAGTGAGGTGTAAGAATCAGTATTTTGAAGAAATTCCCAAGATACATGATGTGTGCAGTCAGAGTCTAACATCTGAGTGATTCTGCTTTAGATGCTGAGATTCTTGAGCTATGCCCATCATATCTCCAGGGTCAGGGTTTTCTTCTTAAAGGTAGAATAAAAAAAGGATCTTTGAATTAAAACAGGCAGTGATGACTTCTAAATGTTTCATTATATAAAAAGTAACAATAATGATGAAGAAAATACTGTTTATTGACTGTCTACTCTCAGGCACAATGCTGTTTCCTTATGTAGTTCTTTAAAACATGTGTTTCCACTTTACAGATAAGAGTCAGTGAGTATAAAAACTTACGAGTCAGTTAATAATGACAGTTGAGATTTTAAAGTAGGTCTTAGCTTTTATTTTTTGGTCTTTTTGAGACAAGGTTTTGCTGTACAGCTTAGGCTGGTCTTAAACTCATAGTCATCCTCTTGTCTCAACCTCCCAAGTGCTAGGGTTACAGCCATGCACCACCATGTGCAATGTAGACCTTGGATTTTAAAGTCATGGCAAGCCTGTATTCCTTCATGAGGCTGTGCTTATTTTGCTACCCTTGGTGTGTGTTAACATGTGGTTAAAGAAACATGTGACCAGGTTTATCATGGCTGTGGAGGGGTTCCACAGAATGTATTTCAGAAATCCAGGTCAAGGTGGACTGGGGGAGAAGGAGGGCATGAGAGGACAGGATAGGAAATAGGAATGTACATGTTTCCACAAATCCATTGTGACTTCAGGTCACCTTAGAGCAATGACGGCAAACCTTTTAGAACTTTCAGTGCTGACAAACAGCTGCTTGCAGCACACATTCCTTAGGTTCACAACTACTGCCCTAGAATCAGCTTAGAGGTGTCTTTTCTCACTGCTGAGACAAAGTATCTGACACCCAAACTTACCTACTGCCGGGACTCTGTTGTGTGAATGTGTGAGCCACAGAGGATGAAGATGTGGAGAGCAGCATGAGGTTGTCTTACTTTTTCGTTCCTGGGACAAAATACTCAACATCCACAAGTTAAGGTATAGGTTTATTTTGGTTTCCAATTTGTGGGGGTTTCAGTCCATAGTTGGTTGGCTATAAGGCAGAGGGACACCGCAGAGGAGAAACACTCCATGGCAGGCAGAAGACAGCAAAGTAATGAATAAATAGCAAGTGACAAGCAGCAACGCTCTTTCTGTCCCTTACGTTCTATCCAGACTTTGTTCCCCTCTCACACCCAAGGTGGAGCACCCTTAATCCTAGCATTGTACCATGAATCTATCCCAGTATCACACATTCAAGATCCAGCCACCTCTGAAAAGCTCCACCTATGAACACATGAGGCTTTGGTGGAGCATCTAGACACAAGCCATAACAGGTTTTTAAAAATAAGTACCTTGGTGGGGTTTATGGGAAAGAGGTTTGAGGTAAGGGTGGAATTTGTAAACTTTCATTAGAGGTTTTGAAGAGTTTCTTGGTCACAGATGGCAATATTTTTTCTTTCTAGGCTCTCCAACATCTTCTGTGTCTGCTCTAATTCAGACAGCTATACTCATTGTCCAGTATCTGCAACGAGGGCTGGGTTTAGATAAAGCCTTTTCTGAAGCATGCTGGAAAGTGTATGTCCGCTCTCAGCATTCAGCAACAAACCAGAAGGTACTGCCAAGTGTTTACAACAACTTTCTAAGTTGTAACACTCTTACTTATAGAACAGGGAGAAATCTTTGTGTAAGATAGCAATGACCTGAGAGAGCTAACCTTTGCATTTTTGCTTCAGTGAAGATCTAGTGCCAGGTTCTTTTCTGGAAAATAGCTTTAGTGGTATTTGAATCTGATCTGTTATGAGGAAAAAAAATTTAACTTACATTGTACATTGAAGAATGTTTAAGAATTGTTGGGAAATGGTCATGTGAACCATAGAAACTTAACTTTATCTGCCAGTATGTTTGATAATAGCATTTATATTGATTCTTGTGAACCATGTGTTTTATGTCCTACCAGCTTGTGCAGGCTTTGCTGGAGAAACACGTTTCTTTTTTGCAAGCACGGGAAAACTGGGGCAATTCCATTCTTGCCCCAGGACTGTGGCCTGATTCTGTGCCTTCTGTTCTCTTTGCTACTGAAGATTCTCACCTCTCTGTTGTCCGAAGTGATGGACAGATTCTGGCATACTGCCTCAACAGGATAAGCATGAAAACCAGCAGCTGGACCAGGTCAGCAGATCCTTTGCCAGGTTTTTGCTTTTACTGATAATGGTCAATACACAGAATATTCAACCCAAAATTATGAGACCCTTTTATTGTCTGGTTTTTTGTTTTGTTTTGTTTTTTGTACCAGGGATCAAATTCAAGACCTCACACTTGCCAGGCAGGCGCTTACACTACTGAACTAAATCCTCGGCTCTATTTTTTTGTTATTATACTAGTATCCCATATTATTTACTAAGGAGACAAACACAGGAAATTGAACACAGGGTTTCATGCATGCTAAGCATGTACTCTACTACCAAGCTATACTTCTAACCCTAGATATATGAAGTTGTTTTGGTACTGAGAATCGAACTCACAACCTCATGTTTGCCAGGAATGCACTGTGTTGCTGAGCTGTGTCCCCAGCCCCTAGATGCATGTTTTGTTTTTCTTTGTAGGGAAATGAAACTTTTCTCTTTACCTCTTTGATAAAAGATTTATAAAATAATTTTCTCAGTTCTTTGAAATGTAAAGTAAGAGGTTGTACTAATACTAACTTTGACTGTTTCAATGAATTTCAGGAGTCAGCCTCTCACTTTGCAAGACTTAGAGAAAATTATGCAGTCTCCCAACCCTGAGAACCTAAAATTCAGTGCAGTACAAATGGATGCTTATTGGATCGATGAACCAGAAGTTTTGGCCATGGCTGTTAAATTGCTTATAGAAAGATCAACCAACCAGGATTGGATGCTCAGAGTTAAATGGCTTTATCATTTAGCCAGGAACATACCACAGGGGCTTGGTGAGTAGGAAAACTTAAATTTGTACAATGAGGGGATTTATATACCCTTATTCTGTTTAAGTGCCTAAGTAGCTGTATTATTTTGTGACTGTACTGTTAAAATTATAGGCGAGCAGTTTCTTAGCAAGAAATTTACAGGATAGTGTTAGTTTGAATACTTTTTAAATTAAGGAATAAGTGTGTCCCTAGATGTATCACAGCAGAAACTTTTGTTTCAGTGCAGTTTTTAGTATTTCAGGATTTATTGAATTCATAAGAAAACTATGTTGTAGTACTTTTTAGTTTTAAATATCAGCTTTATTATTATTATTACTATTATTACTTTCTTTTCTGTACTGTGGCTCTACAGCCATTCTATCTGGGAAAGATGTTACTTTTAATCAGTTCATTTCCCCTTAAAGTGTATTAGCTTCTAATCTCATGCTATCAGTGCTTGAAGTTGTCACACGAACTTTTTTTTGTAGTTTATTCAAAGAAGAGAAAAACAATAATAGCAATATTGCCTAGGTTGCAAAGGGCAGGACATGAAATTTGTTGGTAGAAATTGTTGACTAAAGTAAATGAGTTTACATGAACCTCTTGACCCTATGAGAACTTAAAGAAATTGAATAAATATATTTTTGACATGTGATCTAAATATGTGTGAAGAGAACTTTTTAAAGTGTTTTATAAATAGAAAACATTGTCTTGTGTGATAGCCATTAGCCACAGAGAGCTACTGCTATATGTAAACAAACCTAGGGCCAGTGATTTAGCTCAGCAGCATAAGTGTCTGCCTTGCAAGCACTAGGTTGTGAGTTTGACCCCCAGGACAAAAACAAAAACACCCATAAACTTGTTAAAACTAAATTAAATCTGATATCTAGTCCTGTAGTAGCATTTACTGCATTTCAAGAACTCTGATGACTGGTGGCTACTCTTGACAGTATAGCAAGGACAATTCAGCTGGACAGCACTGCTTTAGAGTCCTAACATTGTTTCTTCTTCCTCCACAGAGTCAATACAGATTCATTTAGAAGCCAGTGCTGCGTCTCTTAGGAATTTTTACTCAAATTCTCTCTCAGCGGGGGTTCCTGATATCTTCAAAATATTACAGGCAAATATCACAGGTATACACCCGCTTTTTTTTGAAAGCACCATTTTTGAAACTTGTCCGTTGAGTTTATGGGGAAAGGACCTGTCAGTTCCAACCATAACAGTAGACTTTAGAAAACTCAGAATATCCAGATGCAAATTCTCGTTTGTTTGAAATTATCTATTCATCTTTTAGCATCTAAAGGAAGCTGATGATATGTAGTGTACGTGGGAGTTGTAAAAGTAGGTTTAACTCTGCCTCCTAGTAACTTATCAATTTTTGGCTTGTCATTCACTGTGTGGCCTGTGTTTGAAAACTAGAAGGACTAAGCTTTTATTTTTCTGGCGTCTCTTCCACTTGTTCTTTAAAAGTAATGGGGATAACATGTTCAGGATGGGGCCATAATTAGTTTATCTCCCTGCCAAGTGGCTCTGATTGAATTTGTTAATTTTACCTATACCTTGAACCACTGTTGGTGCAAAGCTGACCAATAGATAGTCATGTAGGTACCACTTGGTGGTTCAGAGCAGCAAGAACATCTTAAATCCAGGGCCTCACATTGAGCATTGAGCTATACCCACAGTTGTTTGTTTGTTTTTTGGTTGGTTTTTTGAGATAGGCTCTTGCTATGTAGTTCAGACCAGCTTTTACCTCACTGTGTAGCTCAGGCTGGCCTTGAAATCATGGTAATCCTGCCTCAGCCTCAAGTGCTGGGATTACAGGCATGCACCATCCCCTGAGAGGGTCCAAATCTTTTTCTAACGATATACAGTTGAAGTACCAAATATGAGCCAAAGATTTATGAAGCAGAAGAAGTAGCAGTTTTTGTTTTGTTTTGTTTTGTTTTTGTTTTTTGCTCATTTGTTTTGAGAGGGACTCTCATTGTGTGCCCAGGCCCCTCATTCTGCAGCCTCTGGAGTAGTTGAAGGTATGATGGATGTACCACTTTGCCTGGCTGGGAAATTGTTTTTAAGCAAAGTCATCTGTAGGTGTTTTCCTTACTGGACGCAGGTAGTAAAACATATTCAACCTTTTTATTTCATGTAAATTAAAAAAATATTTTGGTGGCAAATGGTGAGAGATGGGATAATTAAGTTTAGGATTCTTTTCACATCAGTGGTGGGTCTAAGGAAGTGAACTCATTGAATGAAATATTTATGTTCTTGCTCAGATTATATTCTGTAGTGGGATGAATTTTCAGGACATCTAGTTATTTTGCATTTGGAAAGGAAATAGTGTAAAAGCTATTATCATAGACTTAAAACCCATAGCATTTCTCTGTTCCTCTTCTTCCCTTCCAGGATTCAAGATAATTAAAATAAAGCAGTGAAAATATTCAGTTGAAACCAGGGAAAGCTTTTTACCTAAGAAATTCTAATTTCTTTTTTTTTTTTAAACTAGATGACTTTGTGATCCCTCTGGACCCACGATGGAATATGCAGGCTCTGGATATCATTAGAAATTCAATGAACTTCGATCCACAAACAGACCAACCTGAGCAGCTCTTTCCCCTCTTAGAATCAATTGCAAACAAGTAGGTGAAGCCTGCACCTCTGTCTACTATCTCACTGGTCTCACATAGTTTGTTTTTCATATAGCTTAGATGTGTTTAATTTTGTGAACCTAACAAGTAGTAGGGTACTAGACATTTTTGCTTTCAGTCTTAGTATAAATTGTGAGACTTAATTATGTAAAAGTTAATCTTTTCTGACAGCATAATTATGTTTCTACTATTGTTCCCAGCAGCTCCTCCCATTTCCATCTCTTTATTCTTTCACTCATTCTTTCCTTAATGACCTGTCCGTGTCATTTCCCACCTTTCATGTTGGCGACATAGACAATACCTGTTCCTTTACCTACACACTCACATGCAAATTTAAATAGTTGTGATATAGACTGGACTTTGTAGTTTTACTGAAGTGGCCATGTAATTTTTTGCTTGCTGGCTTATTTATTTATTTATTTATTTATTTTTGAGGTAGGATCTTGTATAGTCAGGGTAGCCTCAAACTAGCCATGTATCAGAGAATGGCCTCAATCTTAGCATGTGTCTGCCTTAGCCTCCCAAGTGCTAAGATTACAGACTTGCACCACCAGTGTGGCTCAGGTGTATAAATTTTAAGAATAATTTTATAATTGAAATATAATGTACTTTACAAAGCAGTATGCTAAAATTAGTTTGTGCTTTTGATGACTGTTATAGTCTGTCTTAGGACCTCAGAGGCTACCTTGCTGTGCCCTCTCGCTTGCTAACTTCTAATACCAGAAATTACTTCTGTGGTAGCCACTTTATTAGGAAGTTCTAGTAGGAGAGTGCAGCTACTTCTATACCCTTGATTGAGGAAATGGTCCTCCTCTATTGGGGGTGGTGTCCTCTCCAGCTGAGCATGCATCTTTAGCAGAGATGCACACGGAGTGGTAAGGAAGAAAGGGGACACCTACCTAGCCAGCCAGATCAGCTGAATCAGTCCTGCTGATCAGTGGGGTGTCAGATGTTGCAGCTATTGCCCTCACATCTTGTAGTGGATGCTTTGAAGAGTTTGGTTTGTTAGATAATGGCAAAGTAGTAGAGTGATGGCTAGCAGTCTCTCTAGTCCCAGTTTTCTCTGTCTCTCTGTCCTCTTCTTCCCTCACCTTAGTCATTATTTGTATTTCCTTTATCTAATCCAGAATTTGCAGAGGCAGGATACAAGAGATTGATGTTGCATGGGGTTGAAGCGTTCAGCACATAGAGGCTATGATTAAATAGTATTATTAACTCATATCTTTTCTTTATGTTTTTGACTCTCATTTTCAGGGCAATTATATATCTTGACCGGGAAAAACGGATTTTTACTGAAGCACATTTAGTTTCTGTTGGTGGAAAAACTTTAAATAGCATTTTGAGAATGTCTTTTGAATTCCATAAAGGTAAAGACATTTAACCTTTTGTATTCTTTACTTAAAGTTGGGCATCGTGACACATACCTGTAATCCCAGCTACTTTAGATGGCTGAGTCAGGAGATCTTAAGGCCAGCCTCAATGAGATCTGCCTCAAAATAAAGTAAAAAGGGTTTAAGGATGTTTTATTTATTTAAGAATCTGATTGTATTATGTGGCCATGGTCATCAGCTGTTGTCCTTTGTGTTTCTTTTGACTAGTCACTTCATTGGTCCCTTTACTCAATAGTAATGAGTAGCATTTACTGAGCACCGGCTCTGTAATAGGCGCTTAACTAGATGCTTTTCACATGTCCTTGATCTCATTTACTTTTTAGAGCAGCCCTATGAAATAAGCCAGTCTTCAGGTTGTGAATAAAGAAAGGGAGACACAGAGATGCTCAGCATAGCTAGGACTTGTAAAATGGGTCTGTTGGCTCAAAGAGTGCATATATAGAAACATGTGATTGTATAAGAGAGCAGTTCTGTCTTTTAATTTTTGTAAATTAAAGACAGCTGTGCTTTTTGGGAAGCAATGTATATCGAAGAATAAAAATGTAAAAAATGTTTATCCTTGTAGGCACTAATAGTAATTTGACTTCTACCTTCTGACTTCTGTTTGTGTTAATTGTATTTAATGCTTTGTTTAACATCTTGCATTTTTCATTGACTTTATTTACCTTGGTAGGTAGACATGCCTCAGCTGCCAAACTTATTTCCTTGCAACAGGCAGAGTTGGGTTGCTTGTTCCTTCTCTTTATCCTTTCTGTCCCAGGGATGCTCTATCACTAAATCATATCTCCAGTCCTTTTTATTTTTTATCTTACTAAGTTGCCAAGGCTGGCCTCAAACTTGTAATCCTCCTGCCTCAGCTTTCTGAATAGATGCTTTTATTTTTGTTACCTTTCAAAAGTGACCTTTGTATTAAGGAAACCAGTAAATTCTAGATTATAGTTTATTTTGAAAATTTCTAGAGATTAATTAGAAACTTACGGAATGTTCTTTTGTTTATTTCAACTCTGAAGATCCAGAGAGCTATCATAGCCTGCCTCATGAAATTGTGGTCAATCTTGCTGCTTTTTTTGAGCTTTGTGATGCATTGATCTTACTTTGGGTACAGTCTGCACAGGGGATGGTGTCTGACACTAATGTCCATGAGGTAAGGCAGTATACCTGTTTTTATTTTAAACAGCAAGATTTGTCTTGGCCCAAAGTCTTAGGGACAAGACTAATGTCACTGTTACTGTGTATCCAATATTATTAGTTTTAATGTATCACTACATATTTTAAAGCTTTGTGGAAATATAATTGATGTGTTATAGACTGCATATATTCAGAGAGTTCAGTTTGATAAACTTTGACCTGTCTGTAAAGCCATCACCACAATCAAGGTATCTCCACTACCCCTAAAACTTTTGTTATAACCTTTTTGTATTTCCTTCCTTTTTCTTGTTCTAGTCCCAACCATATAGCCATTGGTCTGATTTCATTTACTGTAGATAATTTGTATATTCTCTAGATGGAATTATGGAATACATATTCTTTCTTATACGGATAATTTTGAAATGCATCTATGTGGTTTTGTATTATCAGTATATGTGGTTTTCTATATCAGTCGTTAATTCTTTTGTATGGGTGAGTAATACTTTCTTGTGAATGTGCTGTACTTTGTTTATTCACTTACCTATTTATGAGCACTTGGATTTTTAAGTAACCTTTTAATTTATTTAAGCTTTTTTCAATATCATTGTCATATATAAGTTAAATGGAGTTTTGAAAACAGATTATCATACTAAGTCTAATAGAGTAGAAGGTCATAAACTTTTTGGTCTCAAGACCCCTTTATAATCTTAAAGACTTAACAATTTCAGAGAGCATTTATTTGTATTGTTTTCATCTATCAGCATTTACTATATTAGGAATTAAAACTGAGGAACCTAAAGAAATTTGTAAGTTTGTCTTAAAATGAAAGTCCATTTCAAGTTAATGTGAGTGATATAAGAAAAAGTTATTTTCAAATAAAAATTGAGAAGACAGGGATGATTTTATATTTCTGCAAATCTCATTAATGTCTGGATTAAGAGAAAGCTCAATTTTCACATCTGCTTCGTTGTTCAACCTCTTGTTGCTTGAGTTTAGGTTTGTAAAGAAAGATGTGTTCCTGTAATTTTGAGGTTGAGAATGGCAAGAACACTTTAATAGTTACTCCCTTTAATTATGAATATTCTTACTGTGTGGCACTCCACAAATTTGACAAAAAATTCATAAAGATGTAGAATCTGAAAAATAATATCACTGCATTAGAATCTATGCAAGTTAGGTCAAGTTGCGTTTTGTGAATTTGTGCCTCATGCATTGGTAACATTCAGAAATATGTACTGAGTTGGCAATATTTGATCATTTAGTGTGAGTAAAAAGCAAAAAGTCTTACTTGTCAAAAGTTACCACAAATCTCATCTGAAGAATTGTAAGTATTGGAAAGTTGTTAAACTCAGTTTTCCCAAATTATGGATTGTAGTTGAAAGTTAACATTTTATCACAGGCAACAAATACAGTTGGCTTTCTGTTTCTGCAAGTTCTGTAGGCATAGATTCAACCACTTCAGGTGAAAATTTGTTTTCTTAAAGTTGACACCTGTACTGAAAATATACAAACTGTTTTCCTTATCATTATTCTTTCTTTCTCTGAACGACTCTACGTATACTTTGTGTTATTATATTTTATAGGTAATCTATAGATAATTTAAAATATACAAGAAGATATATGTAGATTAGAAGTAAAAAAATGTAAACATATCATTTTATATGTGGGACTCATCATCCTATTTTGCTATGTGTAGAGGTTTAATGACCAATCGCCAAAGTGTGCGGAGGGACAAGTATACTCTCAAATGATTTTTCATAAAGTGATAATGAAAAAGTATATAAAAGACAGACCTGTGGACAGTGAGACAAAAGAAAGAATTTACAAATAAATTCCCTTTATATGTATATATATATCTGCTTTTTGTTTGCCAAAAATCCAATAGTAATTAAGTGCAGAAGAACATCCTATATGAGAAATAGTGGTATTTATCCACATAAAGTAACCCACATAAAGGTTTCCCATCATCTCACATTATACACAAATTATCTTAAAATGACTGAAACCATTCAATCTGGGCTGGGAATATAGCTCAGTGGCACAGCACCTACCTAGCAAGTATGAGTTCAATTCCCAGCTCCCCCCACCCCCAAAAGGGATGAAATTCTGAATAGAAGAACCGAAACTAGGTACTGCTGAAGGAAAGTGAAGGAGATAATCTTTCCAATGTAAAGATATGCAAAGATTTCTTAGATTGTCAATAAAAGAAAACACTAAGTTGAGTTCAACAGAATTAAAAACATATTCTCCTTCATAGTCATTTCTAAGAAAAAATACTGCAAGGAGCTGTTTACAAAACACATACAAATTATATAAACTGATTATAATAAACCCAGTTTTTAAGATGAGTACATCTAAATAGATGCTTCTCCAAAGATGTATAAATGCCAATTAAGAACTTGAAAAATTACAGCATCATCAGTTATCAAGGAAATGTCAGTTGAAGCTGCAGTGATGTACCATGCACCAAAAAACTGAAACTGAAACCACTAATGACTGTGATTGGCTAGTAGTAACTGGGAAGGAAATGAAATGACCAGAGCTCCCCTTTGCTGCTGGTTATAATGCAAAATAGTACAGCTGCTTTGTAAGACATTTGGCAGTTTATTATAAAATAATATGGACAATTTCATGTGTGACATAATAACTTCATTTTATTCTGAAGTAATAGGTTTGTACTTCAAGTATTAGGAGAAAAGATCTTTGCTTTGTCTTAATATTCCTATTAATATTTTAGTTTAGCCTTAGATTTTTCATGTGTGTGTTCAGTACTGAGGCTGTGTCAGTTGCGTTCTCCTGAGGCATGTTTGTGAGCAGTCTTGCTTTGTTTTGTTTTTAGATATTGGGTTCTGTGCGGTGGCGGGACCGGTTTTGGACTGTGGCTGATGCAGTAAAAGTGGATGCTCCAGGTCTGGCTTTGCTTGCTCTCCACTGGCACTGGGTTTTAAAACATTTGGTCCTCCAGATTCCCCAACTCCTGATGAATCATGAAGACAAGTAAGAGTCCCATTAGCGTAATAAAGTTAATGTTAATATCTGCAGAATTTAGAGGTTTTGAAATTTTAACTGTTTATTGCTTTTCTTTGGTTTATTCCCTTGGCATATTGGTGAATGTAGGAAAATATAAAATGTAAATGATTTCACTTCTTCCTAACATTTTGCCTTATTACTCTTTCCTCTCCTTTCCCTTTTAAAGATATTATAAAGAGGTTCAGACGGTCTCAGAACATATTCAGAATTGTCTTGGTAGCCCAACTGGTGGCTTCAATGGTATAAAGAAGTTGCAGAAGTTCCTGGGACGACCATTTCCTTTTAAGGTACACCAGGAAGCATGTAGTAAATAAAAAGATTTGAACTCTTCTGAGGTTCTTACTTAGGAACTGGCGTTCACTTAGACTCATCCTTTTCTGCAGAAGCTTAACTCTTTTAACTGTTCAATGAATACTACTAATTTCTTAAGTGTTACAGTTTTACTTATACCCAAAACAGCTAAACCTTGGTCTAGTTTTATTTTTGTAAAATCTTCCAAGAGCTACGGGAATAAACAAGCCTTGTTTTCTAGAACTGTGAAGAAAATGTCTTGAATTTTTTCTTAGACATCTCTATTGTGCTAAGGTGAACCACATTTTAGCTCTTTAATAGGCTCTCCTGGGTTTTACTGTTTCAGGACAAGCTTGTGGTGGAGTGTTTTTCACAACTGAAAGTCCTTAACAAAGCCCTTGCCATCAGGGAACAGATGCTTATCCTTGGTGAGAGTGAATGGCAGGAAGACATTCATCGTCTCCAAGTGATTACTTCAGAATGGACATTAAAAAAAAGTCTCCTGCAGGCCTGGGGCTTGATCATAAGGGCTAATATTCTGGAAGATGTCAACTTGGGTAATATATTTTGGTATTTGGCTGGTTGACTATGGAGTTTTCCCTTAGATTTTTGTTTTTGTGAGTGTGGCATAAATACTACTAAATAAGTGACAGTAGTGGGCATATATTGCATATATTATTTCCATCACTGGATGTGTGTAGGAATTAATATTGCTTAAAATATGAGTGCAGAATTCAACTTGAGTAATCTAACTCTGATTAATTCAGGTTAAGCTCGTCACTTTGCTAGCTATTGGGCATTTAGACACAGGTCTTTTGACCAGTGTGTGCTAATACAATTTATTTTGGTTTAAATTAAAGATGAATTGAAGAATCTTGTGAGTATTCAGTGTTCAGAACTGAAAGCTAAAGGACTTCCACTTGGTTTTCTGGAAAAAAAACTTGGAGAAACTTCCTCCTTGCCCCAGCCAGGCTTTACCTCCTTAATCCAACTTGCTAGGCGTGTTCAGTTGTGGCCTGCAATGGAGTACTTGGCTATTCTTTGGCGGTACAAAGTGATGGCTGATGTTATGACACAGATCTGTCTGAGAAGGTAAGCTGGTGGTTTTTTTTTTTTTTTTTTTTTTTAAACAAAGGTTCCTTCCTTTGAAGTGATGTATTTTCGTATTATATTGTTTTTTGTATACTGTGTATAAACAAAACAGGGACTTGTGGAGAAATGATTTCTGAGGCACAAGGAGGTCATTTACCACTTTGGAAAGATTGTCTCAAGGATTCTTTGCTTATCCTTGATGTACCTTTAAAAGTCACTAGTGTTTTACCAGTAGAGTTGCTAAGTTTTAACTAAGTATACATCAGATACTTTGTGCTTCTGTCTTCCTTTATGTAGCAGTTTTCTAGTAAATTATTGATAGTCCTTATTTTAACATATCTGTGCTTATTTTTGTAACAGGTCTAATAAAAATCAACAACCCCAGATAGATGAGGTGATAAGTCATCATGTCACATTTTGTCTTAAACACACACCAGTGACTCCTCAAGAACTTCGAGATCTTTGGTCTTTGCTGCATTACAAGAAGGTAAAAACCAAAATAAAAAGAAATAAGCCTCGTATATACTGAGTTGAGTAGATTTTGCTGTGGCAGACTTACAGAACATTTGTTTTATTTCATCTCAAAATTCCATGTAGTAGTTGGGCGTGGTGGCAATTTTATCTTGCAATTTTATCTGCTTGGAAGTTTGAGGGAGGAGAATTTTAAGTGTGAGGCCGACTTGGACAACTTAATGAGACCCTGCCTCAAAATAAAAGATGCAGAAATATAGCTTAGTGTAGGGTACTCCTGGGTTTGATCTTTAGTGCAAAAAAGAAAAAACAAACATTTTGCTAACTCCAGGCTATTTGAATTACCTCTTAAAGTGGGAGAACTGTGAATATCCATTTGCAGTAAATACAAAAGTATTTCTTATCATGGAAATACTAGTTTGATTTCCAGTTAAGTGAGGTGAAAGTGCTTGAGTTTTTAAAATTTCCCATTTGCTCCAAAATGCAATGGTACCTTGGTTGATGAACTTAATTCTTTCCATGATTCTTGTCACATACCAAGTTGGATTAGAACCAAATCACATTTCCCCAATAGGTCAACCTTTAACCCTAACCAGTAAATTTGATTTGGTTCTTTTCCAAGGTTGATTTATAGAATCTTCAAATACTATTTTATTGAATTGTTCTTTTATCTCTAGGTGTCTACTGAAGAGATTATTTGTTTGTGGTCAGAGTTATTTAATTCCACATTTACATCTTTCTGGAGCAGTACTGTCACCACAAATACAGAGTACTGGCTAACATGGAACCCTCTGCTCAATATGCAACAGAAGGGGACACCCAAGTCCCTTTTGGACTCTACCTTGAAGGTTTGTTGGCTTATAATCATAAAAATGTTTGATGGTAGTGGGAAAAATTGTTGACAAATCTAGCAGTAAACATTTATTCCTATGATAAAACAGTTGACAAGGTGATGGTGATACTTTATTTTCTGTGAGATGTTAAGAGCCATACTGTCAAAACATGTGTTTCATCTTAAAAGATTTGTGCAATTCTGAGTTACAGTCATACAAATTTCTTTTAGGAAGTCTTTCTTTCTAATTACAAAGTATTTAAACTACAGAAATGTGTGCATATATAATCTGTTAGAAATAAGCAGTCTTCTCTGGTTTTAGAGTTTATACTATCATATTATATTACATGTAAACAGAAATAACACTCGTTCACAAATGTGTTATGGAAATGTGTATATTTCATTTCTTATTCTTTTTTTGTATCATTCTCTTTATTTCATTATACTGACATACCAAAATTTATGTAATCACTTGATAAACTTGAAATTTTTTGTCTTTCTGCTCCTTTTAACAAGCATGGCTACATTAACTATTCTTGTACAAATTTGCATTTGTACAAAAATTGATACTTTTGTAAGCAACTTACTAGAATTTAACCTTGGTCAGAGGGACTACATGTTAAGTTTATATGCATGTAGTAAAATATGTAATATATGTAGGTTGTACATATACACACACACATATGCATGCATACAGCTACATGCACACATAGACTATCTGGTAAGTTGACCTTTTCTTTTTTGGTACTTTTTGAGCATGTGAGGAACTGATAAAGACATGAGGCACTAAATCCCTGGGCTAGGTTCAGAATCAGAGCAGTTTCATTCTTGATATTTGAGGACTTTTCCCACATGCTTACCACACTAGGTATTATTAATATGTCTAATTATTATAATTTAAAGCATTTTTCCTTCCTTGAGTATTAGTAAGACTGAACATCTTTTCACATTTGTCGATCATTTTCTCTGCACTTTACAATCATATGTATTGTTAGGTTTTTATTTTGTTTCTTTTTTCTTTGTCTTCCTCATCTTCATCATCTTCGTCTTCGACTTCATTGTCTTCTTTGTCATCATCTTCGTCTTCGTCTTTGTCTTTGTCTTTGTCTTCTTTGTCTTTGTCGTCGTCTTCATCATCGTTGTGGTCATCGTCTTTTTTGGTGCCAGGGACTGAACTCACGACCTTGTGCTTGTCAGGCAGGTGCTTTGCTGCTGAGCTATACCCCTGCCCCTGTTCAGTTTTTAAAAAGCATGATTTGTTCGACACCTTTTATTGATGAAAATCTCTTTGTATATTATGGATGTTAATCTTTTACCCTGTATGGTTGGAAGTGTATTTCGAGTTTTCCTTTGTGTCAAGTTTGATCAATTTTATGATGATTTCTCTTTAAATATGCCAATCTCTTCTACAATCTGATTTTGGTGTCTTGCTTTTAAAAAATGTCTTTCTCTGTCACCTAAAGACCATTTCCTCATATTTTTTCCTGTTTTTTGTTTTACATTTAAATTTTATCTGTATATCTTTTGTGAGGTAAGGATGGTGGGGTTTTTTTTCCCCTTCAATACAAGGAGTAGAGCTAAAAGTATATTAACTCCTCCCCAACTCCACCCCCCCCCTTTTGATGATGCTAGGAATCAGGATCAAATCCAGGGCCTTGTATATGCTAGGCCAATACTGTACCAGTAAGCCACATCTCCAGCACTGATCCTTTCCATTCTCAGTTGTAATGCAGCCTTTATCCTATACCTTATTCTCACATGTTTCAGTTAAATATTTTAGACTATAGCCTTTGTGTTCTAGTTACGTTTTACTCATTGCTGAGACAAAATACCTGATGCCCAAAGTTGGGAAAGGAAAGATTTATTTCTTACAGTTTTTGGAGGTTTTAGTCCATACTCAGTTGGCTTCAATACAGGGTGGCATGGCAGGCCGCAGTTCATGGCGGCTGCAAACAGCAAGGCAGAAACCGGCAAAAAAGAGAGACACACCTTCCTCCTGCCATTACATCACATCCTGGCTCCACCCCTAGGAGGGTGTAGCCCTGACACCACCAATCCAAGCACTAGACAATGAACCAATCACAAATGCACAATGCAAATACAGGAGGCCTGGGGGCCACTGACATAAACCATGACACTTTGTCTTATCAGAATTGGTTTCCTTTCTGTAAAACACTTTTTGGAGCCTATTGTAATACTTGTGATTCTCAAGAGTTGCGTGGTATATATAGTGTTTCCTATCATATGTATTGGCCTACCAAGCCCTTTTCTGTGGGCAGCTATGACCGTGTCTGAGATTAACAGTCCAAAAAGCACAAGCTGGGAACATTTTTCTGCCTGGCTCTTATATTCATCTTTTAACTCCTTTCCGGGCCTCTAACTTGTGTCCCTCTACTATGAGAATGGTCTCCCTAACTCCCAAGTTTGTGGGGCTCCTCATGCATCACTAATGAACTCATTGCTCCTCAGTTCTTGGAGAATGGAGTTCATATTTTATTAAGGACTGTTAACACTTGACTCCTTTCTGTTATTCTGGTCTCATGTCTGACTGATGTTTCCTAGTTTCAAGCAACTTGAACTTCTTTATTATCCTTTTTCCCTTTGAAGTGCCCCAAATCTGCTTGGTGAAGCTATTTTAATAAATTTCTAATAGTTACTTGGTTTTTTGGTTGTCTCTCAGGGCCCTGGCAGTTTCTGTAAAGCTATGTTCTCAAAGTGCTGCTTTGAAGTCTTGACCAGCAGCTACAGAGCAGGTTCCTGGGATGTGAGCGGCCTTCCTGTTCTGTCCTCCTCACATGTCACCCTGGGAGAGTGGGTTGAAAGAGTCCAGCAGCTCCAGGACATTAATTCATTGCTTTGGACCAACATGGCTGTCCCTTCAGTAGCAGCATTCAGGTATTCTTTGTTGCTGGAAGCAGTCTGTAAGGTTCTTGTGTATTCTCTAGAGCATGGAGCAGAGGCTCAGTCAGTACTTGTTTCTGAAGTGACTGGTTCTGGTGGGTTATAGTGAGGGTGTTTTCCATGTGATTCTGCATGTGTTCACTTCAGGAGAATGGCCATTATGAGTTGGCTGGCTCTTCTGTTTTGAGCATATTGTGAACAGTAAGATAATGCTTAGGCAATCACATAAAAGGATTTATAAGAACAGAAATTCAGTTCCAGGTTTTTAGTTATCATTTCTTGAAAGCAAGGTAGCGTATAAAAGAGGTAGTGTTTGCTGCAGTGTATCCTTAAGTTCTTTGTTGTCCCCACAGACGCACAGATTCCCAGCTTCAGGGATTAGTACTGTGCCGGCACCTGATGGGCCTAGCAGAGCTGTTACCAGAGCCTCAGCAGCACGAGTACATGCAGAACTGTGAGCAGCTACTGCTTGGGGACAGGCAGTCTTCCCAGCACATTTGCCAGATTCTTGGGGACTTGGCTGGCCAAGAAGCACTGTCCAAGGAATTGCTGTGTCTTTTGATTACTTCCCTGCACTACTTTTTTGGCGAAGGGGAAAATAAAAGGAACTTGCCTGAACCAGCCCAGCGTGGGAGCCTCTGGGTGAGCCTTGGCTTGCTCCAGATTCAGACTTGGCTTCCCCAGACATGCTTTGACCCTGCAGTGAAGAGAGAATACAAGCTCAAGTATGCCAAGGAGGAGGTATGGGAAGCAGGAGTTTGAAGCATGTGCTCTTTCTCTGACTTGATGGATTTGTTTAGGGTATTGCTCTTTTTACTCCTCAGATTATCAAAGAGTTACTTAGTATAAGCTACCGCATGTGCATCTATTTTAAATACTGTTTAAATACTGTTAAAAAACAGTTTAAATACTGTTTCCCTCTTTGAGAGTTCCCTCTTTGAGAGGTTCAGACTGCAGAGTGGTCCTTCCTGAGTTTCTGCCAATAGGTGCCAATAAGTGTGATGAACAGAGGGCAAGAAGGTAGAATACCAGAGGCTCTGTCAAATACTGGTATCCTTACTGTCCAGACTCTTTCTACCTGAACTAGGTTTTTGATACTGAGTTAGTATTTTAGAGAGTAATCCTTATACCCTGTGATTCTGAAAGTTTGGTCTTTATTGTCTAAAACTGAGGAATAAAGTAGATATGGTATCCTGCTAGGCATGATGGCACATGCCTGTAATCCCAGCACTTGGGAGGTTGAGATGGGATGATTGCCAAGAGTTTAAGACCAGCCTGGGGTATAGAGTGAGTTCAAGGCCAGCTTAAACTACATAGCAAGACCCTGTCTCAAAAGAAGTGGTATCTAATGATATTTGAACTTCTAACCAAGTTCAGACATTAACCACATTAGGATAGTTATATGCTACTACTATGTTTTGAGTAAGGAAAATTATGTTAGGGTGAAGGCTAAAGTGCTATACAGAGACTCATAAATTTGCTGCTATAACAGTTTTGTGATGAATGGTCCATATCAGTAGAACAGAACCACCTGTCTTTGAGTCACTCAGAAACCCTGACTACTTCCATCATGTTCCAGTACCCATTGTGGGGCATCAGGGCATTGTACTCATATGCATGGAACACAGCAGACCATTTTCTCACTTTTCCATTAGCTACATCAGCTGCAGTGTGAGCAAAAGACCCGGAACCTGTCATGCCAGCTACAGACTGGAAGAGATCTGGAAGATGAAGTAATTGTCAGTTCCTCCCATCCTCACGTCAGGTAAAGCAGCAAAGTGATTAGTATTCGAGATTAATTCTACTTTTAAAAAAGACATTGTAAGGTTGGGGATTTAGCTCAGTGGCACAAACACCTGCTTTGTAAGCATGAGGTCATGAGTTCGAGCCCTGGTACCAAAAAAAAAAAAAAAGACATTGTAGGGTTGACCTTTCTAATGTAATTATAGTGTTAGGTGATGATGTACATATCTAACTACATAAGCAATTATATCCCAAAGCCTTTGTTATAGTCAGGAAAATGATATATTTTTAAAGAAAGGAAAAGATACTCAACATGTGAACTCACGTGGGGTCAATGTGGAAAAAGCAGCTGGGTGTGATGGTGTGCATTTTATTTTATGCTGCTCTTGGCTGTGGGTCCATTGCCTTAGGAAATACGGTGTAGTATAATAGGTTGTAAGTTCCAGTCCTTTTCCTGATTTTGTTAGGTGATTTTGTTATCCTACTAGAGGTGTAGGATAGATTATTTAGTAACATTAAGCCTCAGTGTCCATATCTAACTAGCAAATCAGCAAAAAGAGAACAACTATGGTACCTTCTTTAGTGAGTTAAGGTGAAGCTTAGTGAGATAAAAATTTAAAGTGTTAGCAAAGCATGGCATGAGATAAATGTTTTGCAGTTATTACCTCCATATTCATTACAATTGTCAGTATTATCCTTGTGTTACTTCTCCACAGGTGATATGTTTATTCACTTCCCAGCTGAGGGACCAATCCAAATTTATTGCTCTTCTGACAGAATTTGCATATTGTGTTAATTTGCCTTTAGGTCACTTCAGCAAAGGATTGACCAGCTAGAAAATTCAGTCTATAGGCTATTGAAGAAGCAGGCTTTCAGACCCCAGCTGCCAGCGTATGAATCTCTGGTACAGGAAATCCACCACTATGTTAGCAGCATTGCCAAGGTTGACAGTATTCAGGATTTGCTCACAAGGCTCCTACAGGCCCTCCTTACAGATGGGATGCGATCTGCCCAAGTGGCCCAGAGTCTTCTAAAAGAAGAAGCTTCATGGCAGCAGTCTCAGCACCAGTTCAGAAAGCGGTTGGGGGAAGAGTATGCCTTGTATCCAGACATTGTGACTCCACTGCAGGCATCCATCTTGCAGTTACAACATGGTATGAGACTTGTGGCATCAGAAGTCCAGACCTCACTTTATGGCAGTGTGATTTGTACAGATAGACTGGAGTCCCTGGCCACAGCTTTGTTGGCTTTTCCATCAGTGGGTCCCACCTTCCCCACCTACTATGCACATGCGGATGCTTTGTGTTCAGTGAAGTCAGAGGAGGTTCTTCGAGGCCTTGGGAAGCTGGTCATCAAACGCTTGGGGGGAAATGAGCCAGAAGGCAAGGGCCAGCATCCCTGCCCCACAAGAGAACAGTTGCTCATGAATGCACTCCTCTACCTGCACTCCCACGTGCTGTGCAAGGGTGAGATGGACCAGAGGGCCCTGCTGCTCTTCAGACACGTGTGCCAGGTAAGCACATCTCTGGTGCACAGCAGGGTGGCTGCAGAACAATAGGTGTAGAAACACTGTTTAGGAAATGAAGATTCTTGTCTTTTCCTTTCTTTTTTCCATTTAATTACCAAGATTGAGGGACTTTGCCTTTCAGTTCTTAAGAGGTTAAAAAAAATAGTGATGCTAGCCTTTCACTTGTATCAGGTTGTCTGTTGCAGGGACTCAGTACCCATCATCTACAACTTACAGGAGGAGAGATTTTATTTGGCTCAGGGGAGTTAGCCTGTGGTCAGGAGTTAGAAACATCATGGTAGAAGGGCTTAATAGAGCAAAACTGCTCAGTTTATGGCAGACAGGTATTGTGCCAGAAAGAAAGGGATGAAGGACAAGGCACATGTTCAAAGGCCACTCCTTTGTGGGCCATCTGGACACATCCATAAACGTGTCCTGCCAATCTCCAGGCAGATCCTAAAATCAGTGAGATTGACACTCAGTCCTATCTGTCACATCCCATACCTTGTTTATTTCACACCCAATGTAGCATCTTAAATTATACTTAGTCTCTGAGTAAAGATAATTAATAGCAAGTTCATAATTCACCTGTTCTGCGCACAACTGGCCCTTACCCAAAGTGTCAACTGTTACAGCATTTATTAAAAGTCAAGCTGAGTTTAAGGCAATCTCTTAGCTATGAAGGTCTATAAAAAAATCTATAGCAAGTTACATAATCCCAAAGTACAATGGCACAGAGTGAACATTCCCATTCCAAAGGGAGGTATAGGAGAGCAGGAAAGAATAGTAATACCAAAGCAAGACTGAAATCCAGTGGGGTAAACATTAAGTCATGTAGTTCCATGTCGGACATCCAGGACACACTGTGAGGTATGGCTTCCAGAGGGCTCGGGCAGCCCCAACTTTATAGCCTTGCTAGTTGCTGCTGATACGACCTCTTAGGCTGGCTCCACTGAAGGCTGCAGCTCTCCTTGACAGATCTTGCATCTTCCTGGCATCTATGACTTTGGGTCTCCGTTGCACCTTAGGCTTCATTCCCACATCACCCATTATTCCCTTAGGGGCTTCTTGCCTGGCCTCCCTTGAACCATGGTCCCAGAAGATGGCCCTTCTCAGGCAGAGGGCCCAGGGCTGTCTTTCAAATCAAAAGTTTTATAGTTTAACATCACAAGCCTGCTATGGAGCAGAGGGTTTTTCAGGGTCTTGAGATGCCTTCCAGTCATCTTCTTGTCCTTGTACATAGAACGTTTTTTGAAGAGAAAAGTAAAACAAAATTTCAAAACAAGACAAAGGGGTAACAATGGTTAATTCATTGTATATTGTTATCTTTAAATTAGTTACTCAGAATATAAGATATTGGCATTTAATTGTTCAGACAATATTAGTGTGGACCTTTCTTTTCAATAAACCAAGAGAAGTATTGTACATTTTGGATCTTACCCTTTCAGCTTCTCACACTAGGGTGAAATATGATGTTTACACTTGTTTATCTGGTTGATTTCCCTTATGAACATGGTCTCCATTTGCATCCATTTCTATAAAAATCTCGAGACCATTATCCTTCCTTATGGCTGAGTAGTACTGCTGTAAAAGACCACATTTTTTAAAAATCCATTCCTCATTTGATGGGCATTTGGTTTGTTTTCCAAGATTTAGCTATTACAAATTGTATTGCTATAAACATGAGTCCACACATATCACTGTGGTATGATGTTTTTCATTTTGTGGGAAGATACCCAGAAGAGTAATTACTAGGTCAAATGGGACCACTAATCTTTGTTTTTTGAGGAGTCTCCACACTCATTTCCATTATGATTGTACCAGTCTACAATACCACCAGCAATGGAGGAGGCTTTCTTTTCCCTGACAGCCCCAGCAGCATTTGTTACTGGTTGATTTCTTGACAATAGGCATTCTTTCTGGGGTGAGATGCATTTTCAGTGTTGTTTTAAGTTGTATCTCTCGAATGACTGGTGATGTTGAAGATTTTTTCATATATTTATTTGCTGTTTGTATTTCTTTATCTGAGAAGAGTGTATTCATTCAGATGCCCATTTTTTGGATTGGGTCTTTAAATGTGGAGCGTCTGAGTTTTTTGTGTTCTTTGTATGTTCTCAATAGTAATCCTTTGTTTGAAAAACAGCTGGAAAATATTTTTCCCCACCTGTGGATTGTCTGTTCACTCTATTGGTGGTTTCTCTTGCTGTGCAAAAGCTTTTCAATAGGATGAGATCCTACTTGTTGGTTCTTTTCTGGTAGTTCCTATGTGATAGGGTTTTATTCATAAAGTTTTTTACTACACCAATGTTTTTTAGAGTTTTATCTGTTGTATCTTCCAGCAACTCTAATGTTTCTGTTTTAATATTTAGATCTGAGTCATTTTGAATTTAGTTTAGTACATAATGAAGCATACGGGTCCATTTTTAATCATCATCATGTGCAGAGGCAGTTTTTCCAGTACTATTTATTAACAAGGCTGTCTTTCTTCTAGTGAATACGTTTGATCCCTTTGTCAAAGATAAGGTGGCTTAGTGTGTATGGAGTTGTTTCTGTTTATTCTAATCTGTCCATTGTTGTTTGGGTCTGGGTTTTTTTGTTTTTGTTTTGTGGGTTTTTTTTTTTTTTGTCAGTACCATGCTGGTTTTGGGGGTTTCCACCCCCCGCCCTCATCTTTTTGAGATAGGGTCTTGCTATGTGGTTCAGGCTGGCCTTGGGCTCACTTTGTAGCCCAGGCTGGTCTCGAACCTGCAATGATCCACCTGCCTCAGCCTCCCAAGTGCTGGGATTACAGGAATGCGCTACCACACCCGGCTGCCATGCTATTTTTATCCCAGTAGCTTTATAGAATAATTTCAAGTCAGAGATTGTGATGCTCTGTCTTGCTTTTGTTGTCCAGGATTGTCTTTGCTATTCTAGGTCTCTTCTGGTTCCAGATAAATTTTAGGATTGTTTTCTCTAATTCTGTAAGATTAGAATTTTGATCACAATTGTGATAAATCTGTATTTTTAGAAGTATGGCCATTTTTACTACATTGGTTCTTCCTACCCAAGAGCAAGGGATATCTTTCCATTTTCTAATATCCTATTCAATCTCCTTTTTTCAAGGTACTGTAGTTTTCAGGGTAGAGGTCTTTTGCATCCTGCATTAGATTGATTCCTAGGTATTTCATTTTTTGGGATGCTATTATGAAAGGTATTATTTCCCTAATTTCTCTCTCAGAGTTTTTTTATTTGTGTAGAGGAATGCTATTGATTTTTGAGTGTTGACTTCGTATCCAGCTGCACTACTGAATTTGCTTATTAAATCTTGGAGTTTTGGTGGTTTTCTATGTGGAATATCTTGTCATCTGCAAATAATAGTATTTTAACTTCTCCCTTTCCTGTCACTATTGCTTTTATTTCTTTCTCTTCTCTAGTAACTGTGATTAAATTTCCAGGACTGTGTTGAGTAAGAGTAGACACAGTGGACATCCTTATCTTGTTTCTAATTTTAGAGAGAATGCTTTCAGGTTTTTGTCTATTTAGAATGATGTTGGCTGTTGGTTTGTGATACATGGCTTTTATCAGATTGAGATAAAGACCATCTATTCCAATTTTTTTGTTTTTTGGTGCCGGGGATTGAACTCACGACCTTGTGCTTGCCAGGCAGGCACTTATACCGCTGAGCTAAACCCTCAGCCCTATTCCAATTTTCTGTAGGGTGTTTTTTTTTTTTAAATCACCATTGGGTTCTGGACTTTGTCAAAAACTTTCTCTGCATCTATTGAGATGATCATATGATTTTTGTCCTTGGTTCTGTTAATATGGTATATCACAATTATTGACTTACGTACATTGTACCAGCCCTGCAATGAATCTTACTTGGTCAACGTGTATAATCTTTTTGATGATTTGCTGCAGTCTGTTTTGCATCTGTGTTCTTTAGGGAGACTGGCCTGTATTCTCTTTCTTAGTTGGAGTCTTCTCTGGTTTTGGTATCAGGGTAATGCTTGCTTCCAGGAATTTGGAAGTATTGTTTCCCATTCAGTTTCATTGAAGAGTTTGAGGAGTAGTGGTGTTAGGTCTTCTCTAAATTTCTTGCAGAATTCAGCAGTGAATCTGTTGGGGCCTGGGCTTCTCTTTGTTGAAAGGTTTTAATTACATCTTTGATTTCATTGATTGATATTGGTTTATTAGGATTTTTATATCTCCTTCATTCAGTGTTGGTAGTTTATATATATGTAGGAATCTGTCCATTTCTTTTGTATTTTTCATTTTATTGGAATACAAGTTTTCAAAGTAGGTATAGATGATGTTCTGGATTTCTGCAGGGTCTATTGTGATTTTACCCTTTTCATTACCAGCTGTGGATTTGAGTGTTTCCGTTTGTTTGGTTGGTTGCTTGAGTGCTTCCTTTGTCTGTTCGGTGGTGGGTTTTTTTTTTCTTTTTCTTTTTTTTTGTGGGGGGGTACTGGGAATCAAACTCACAACCTCACAGTTGTCCGGCAGGTGCTTTGCCACTGAGCTATATTCGCTGCCCAGAATCTTTCCTTTTCTTGATAGGGTTGCTAAGCATTTTCAATTTCATTCAATCTTTTAAAGAATCAATTCTTGTATTCTTTGTTTTTTTAGTATCCAATGTGTTAATTTCTGCTCTGACGTTTATAATTTCCTCCCTCATGTGAGCTTTTGGCTCAGCGTACTTTTTTTTTTGTAGAAGTTTGAGGTACTCCTCTGAGTTGTTGATTTGCACTTCCTTTGTTTCACTCATGTGGATATTTAGCTATAAATGTACCTCTTAGGACTGTTTTTGTTGTGTTCCATAAGTTTTGAAATGTTGAATTGTCATCATTCAATTTTGTAAAAACTATATAACTTCTTTTTACTTTCATCTGTGACCCACTGATTTTTCAGTAGGGTATGATTCTATGTATTTATGAAGTTCTTGTGGTTTCTTTTGCCATTGCTTTCCAGTTTCATTGTACTGTGGTCTGGGATACTTTCAGTTCCTTGCATTACTTAAGCACATACTATGAGCTAGTATGTGGTCTGTTTTGGAGAGCATCCTTCATGCAGTTGAGAAGAATGTATATTCTAATGTTGTGGGATGGAAGAACACTATGTAGATACCTAAGTCCATTTGTTCAAAACTTTGATTCAGTTCTAATAATTCATTGTTGATTTTTTGTCTAGATGATCTGTCTTTTTGTGACAGTGGGATATTGAGATCCCCCAATACAATTGTATTAGTACTATTTTGATTTTTCATTTCTTGGCTAGTCGATTCTTTCTGTTGGAGTTCGTGGAGTTGTAGTCCTTGTTATCTCTTTCTAGAATGTCCTTCAAAAGATTTTGGATGGGCCAGGGATACAGCTCAGCGGTACAGGCGCCTGACTAGCAAGTACAAGGTCCTGAGTTCAATTTCCGGTACAAAAAAAAAAAAATTGAACGGTTATTTGGGCTGGGGGGTATAGCCCATGGCATAATGCCTGCCTGGTACACATGAGGTCATGAGTTTGATTCCCAGTACCAAAAAGAAAAAAAAATTTAATAGTGCTGATTTGATGTTCATAGATTTCCTCAGATGTCCTTTGTAATGGAAGTGTCTTGCTTCTCCATCACTTTTGATAGTTTTTTGGGTTAAGTAAATCTTAAGTTGAAGGTTGTTTTCCTTTAGATCTTGAATTACTTTACTCCAAACTCTCTTTGACTTTGTGCTGAGAAGTCATCTGTGATTCTGATGGGGTTTCCTTTATAATGACTTTTAAGATTCTGCTCTTGTGTTGAATTTCTGGAATCTTGACTATAATATACCTGGCTATAGCTTTTCTTTGATTGCAGATACCTGGAGTTTTATGTCTCACTTTATCTGCATGTCAAATTCTTTTTCTCTACCAGGAAAGTTTTTGCCATGTCATCTGTCAGTACTTTTTAAAATATCATTTGTGCTATTTGCTTCTTTTTCATTGACTCCAATTAATGTTAAGTGATTGTCTCATTTAGCAGCTCCTGGATTGATTTCTCATAGGCACTTCCTATTTTTAATAACTTTTCATGATCGCTAAGTGTAAGCCTTTTATATCTGAGATCTTGTCCTTGCGTTGGTTTAATCTGCTGCAAATACTTTCAATGGAATTTTTATTCTCCTGGATATCTGCTTGAATCTGCCTTATGGATTCCATTTCTTTACTATACTGACTATTCATGGCTTCCATAATTGTTTCTTAAGCTTGTTTTGTGTGTGTGTGTGTGTGTGTGTGTGTGTGTGTGTGTGTCTATATCTGCTTCACAGTCACTAAGCATGGTCTTCATTGTGGACACCATCTCTGCAGTTGTTTGAGAAATTGTTTCTGGTTTGATTTTTTTTTTTTCCAGAGCCTCATTCAATTGCTTTGTTGTTACCACTTCAGAGAGCCCAGATGGGGGGCTTTCTGATTGTCCTACCTCATTGTCCCCTGAGTTTGCCTTTGGTAAACTGGATATTAGGGTTTGCATCTTGTTTAAGTGTCTTTTCATTTTCTTGGTCATGGTGTATAATCTTCTTGATTTGCTGCATCCTGTTTGCCAATATTTTATTGAGAATTTTTGCATCTGTGTTCATCAGGGAGATTGGCCTATAGTTCTCTTTTTTAGTTGAGTCTTTCTCTGGTTTTGGTACTAGAGTGATATTTGCTTCCAGGAATGATTTAGGAAGAATTGCTTCCCTTTCAATTTCATTGAAGAGTTTCAGGAGTGTTGGAGTTAAGTCTTCTTTATATTTCTTGTAGAATTCCCCAGCAGAAACTTTGTGAGATGGACCTTTACTGGTCATATTCTATTCCTGTTAGTATTCTGGACTTCTGAACTCTGACCATAATCACTCTCTGTGATCTTGTTGCAGCATTCTGGGCCCTCTCAAGTTTGCTTTCCAAATCTTTTCAAGCTGTCCTCCACCAACCCATTTTCAAAGGCTTTTGCACCACATGGTCTGGTATAGTTATAGCTTGGACCCTATTTCTCTAACACAAATTTCTGTATTAGTAAGTTTTTCTGTCACTGGAACACAGTACCTGACACCTAAAGCTTAAAGGAGAAGGGGTATAATGGGCTCATGATGGGCTGCCTGCAAGGCAGAAACTATGGCAGAAGGGTTCAGTGGAGCAGTATTGCTCGGATCATGGCACCCAAGAAGCAGAGCAGGGGAACCAGAGAGGTGCCAGAGAGGAAAGGGCAAGGACATAAGATTTCAAAGTTACACCTGTGATCCATTCAGATTCACTGAGAAGTGTGCTTTACCAGTTCCCCAGGGCAGATCCCAAAGTTGACACTCACATTAAATGTCACGCTTGTGTAGTGCACTGCATACATGTTTTCCTGCTTCGCTGGTTATCTTTCAACTTTGTTGACAGTGATTTTGCCATATAATCATGTCTGTCAACTTTTATCAAATTAAGAAAGTAACTTGGTTTTACTTTATTTTAAAAAATGTATTGTCACTATAGGCAATTAACAGATTAACTATAAGCAGAATTTTAAAATAATCGTATCATTTATCTCTATGAATATACCAGTATATCCTATTCTAAGCTTGCATGTGTGTGTATGCATACGGTACATATATTCCTGTAGATGCATATCTGTGACACTATAAATTTTTTTTAGATAGTGTCCCAGGAGTTTACAGATTTTTTTTTTCCTTTTTAGTAGCAGCAGGTTCTTATAAATACAGATCTTAGCAGAGTTAGTATTTATCTGATAAAGCAGTTATACTGGTTAAGGTTCATGGCCTACTCCTGATGTGTGTCCTTAAAAAGGAAGGACTTTATAAAATATGCATCAAGACACTGGAAAGTCCATTCTGTTTTATAAACTTAACAGGACTTAGTCATTATCCCTCCCTACTCTATGTACTTCTTATATATTTAGTGTGTCTAATTTTCTACCCTGTGTGTGTGCCATAATTCAGTTAATTAATTCCTATCAAATTTACCTTTTATTTGTATTATTTTGGAAAAACACAATGACAAAATAAGCAATCTTACTGGTGTTTTTTGGGCGCAAACTCTGGAGGTCAGAATTGTTGGGACAAAGATAAAACATTTCAGGTTTTCAGTACATATTACTTTGTTTGATGGTAGATGCTCACTTCGTCAACCTTCCACACCACTTTACTGGTTTCTTCAGTTTATTTATTTATTTATTTATTTATTGCCAATTTAGGGACTAAGTATCATAGAGGTAATAGAGGATTCAGAATGTGTCTATGGAAAAGCATAGTCTGGTGCTTGCTTCAGCAGCAAATATACTGGGCCAAGGATATGGCTCAGTAGCATAAGTGCCTGCCTTGTAACACATATACTGAAGTATAGTCTACTATTGCCCTGGTGATACTTTTGAACTACCCACCAAAAGTTTCCTGAGCTCTGGGCCAGCTCCTGGAGATACCTGCCAAGTGCAGTCTCATTTGCATTCCCAATACAGCTAATCCTAAGCTTACCCTTGGCATGAAGTGGCACTAGCTCCAGGCAGGAGGTTCGCATTTACTTCATACTAGCCAGTGTTTACCAAGGTAGGGTGTCTTAAAAACCTGGTTGCTGAAGTTACATGGAAGGAAAACATAGCCCATTTGCTCTTATGTAGTAATTAGGTTTTTGGATATTAGTTGTGTGTTTTGGATTATGGTACTTTCATTGTCCTGAGGAACTAAGTACAAATCTTGCCTGTGTTCACTGTGAGTACCTTCTGCATGTCTGACTTGGCAGGAGATGATCAATGAGTGGGATGAACAGGAACGTGTAGCCCAAGAGAAGATGGAGCAGGAAAACAGCCTGTATAGATATAAGAGCAGGAGCTCCAGGACAGAGTTGAGTGAGGAAGAGGAGGAAGAACAAGAATTCAGGAAACAGTTTCCACTACATGAAAAGGTAGGGTAATATTGTCAAGATTTACTTGAGAATATGTCCTCCAATACCAAATACATTACTTATGAATGGAATGACTCTGTAGTCTTTAACATATCTCAATGTGTGTGTCATTTTCTTACAATTTATGCTTTTTTGTGTTTTATTTTAGGACGCCTCCAACCAGATTCTAAATTTTAAAAGTTTAATTTTATTTATAGGACTTTGCAGATATTTTGGTAGAACCAATACTAGAAGAGAAAAGAAGAACTTCAGATGGGCAAGAAGATGAAGCAACTACAGACCCAGCTCTCCTTTCCCAAAGTTCAATGCAAGCTGTGATGCTGATACACCAGCAATTGTGCCTCAACTTTGCTCGGTCCCTGTGGTACCAGCAGCAGACTATGCCATCACACGAGACAAAGCACTACCTCAGCCTGTTCCTGTCTTGCTATCAGACTGGGGCATCTCTTGTGACACATTTCTACCCCCTGATGGGTATAGCATTTACTTTTGGTGTACTCATGGGAAATCAAAACAGATGCAATCACTACTTCTAAAAAATCAAAATAATGAATTCTCCATTTTCACTTAATTCTTTGATAGTTTCCATAGTTGAAGGCATGTGATAATTTTAAAAATGATTTAAAATGGTGCAGTAACATGGATTTTCATCATTGGGAGTCCTTTGGGTAAAGGATATAAACTTAGTTTACATGGTCCTTTCCCTTAATATTATTTCCACTTCCCCTTTCATAGCCATTATACTTTTCTAATAAAATCATACATTCTTGGGAGCAGCTTCTGAACTTGGAAATTAATCTTTCAATCTGATTTGGTAGCAGGTTGGTGTGATGTAGTTTCCTGTGTGTCTTGGTGATTTTCTTATACAAGTAGGAAGACAGCTTTAAAGTTTCTTTCTACTTAACCCAGAATAGCTATACAAAGTGGAAATTTGAGTGGATCAGTTGAAACTCTGTCCTTTATACCTGGCCACATCGGACCTTCCTACCTATACAGTATATATGCCAGAAATTTGAGAGAGCTTGTGGTAGCTACTGTACTATTGGGGTCACAGTTTCGTAGGCCAGTTTTTATTTCAGGGGAGAGTAGCTTTCAGATACCTGCTTCATTAGTTTCAGTTAGCTCATTGTTTCTGAAATCTTTGTATTTTGTTGATAAGTCATTCTGACTTTACCATGTTCTTGTTAACTTCACAGGAGTTGAGCTGAATGACCAACTCTTGGGCAGCCAACTTTTGGCCTGCACCCTCTCTCACAATACTCTCTCTGGGAAAGCAACGTCAGACCTGATGGTGAATCCTGCTGGGCCCTATGATTTCTACCAGCACCCCAATGTGCCAGAAGCACGGCAGTGTCAGTCTGTGCTTCATGGTTTCTCAGAGGCTGTCAGTCAATTGCTGCAGGATTGGCCAGAACACCCTGCTCTTGAACAGGTAGGACAGCCACTTAGGAAGGAATGAAATGCCCACTGGGACCTACTCAGTGAGGATGTGACCTCGTTGTAGCTCCAAGAGCATTGACTTCCACATTTGTGTATATAAATAGCTTTAAAGGTCTACAGTTGAGGACTGGAAATGTAGCTCAAAATTTTATTTAGAGTTGCTCATCACATACTGTTTCTGTCTGCATATAAGCATTTTCTTACGTAGTAGAAGTAGATCTTGCTTATTTAAGATTGGCAGTTTCAACTCAGACAATGCTCCTGGTCTTCAGGCAAGTCTTTAGTAATTCTCAGTGCAGAGAATGAGTTATTATCTTGTTAGACCCAGTCTTATTTACAGAGTAATGCAGCTAATGAAGTTTATTTTGGATCCATAACCCTGGCAGTTTTCAAAACAGAAAGTAAAACTTGCTGCCAGGATTTTCTTTGGTATTCTGTGACTTTGCATCATCGATATTTCTGCTGAGATGCCCAAATATTTTTTTCTATAGCTACTGGTTGTAATGGACAGAATTTGTAGTTTCCCACTTTCCAGTCCCATCTCAAAGTTCCTGAATGGCTTAGAGATCCTTCTGGCAAAGGCGCAGGTAAGGTGATTCTTATTTCCTTGTTTAAGACTGTAGTAATTTGACAGAAGATTTGTAGCTCCTTTGTTGTTGGCAGTACAGAAAGTTAGTTTATGTTGAAGAAGGGTAACATCCTTGGTTTTTCTGGCAAGGGGTACGTGAGATCACTCCATGTGTACACTGCTCCGGGGTAGGTATGGCTACCTCATTGAGTTTTGAGAGTTGGGTGAGGTACCCACCAGACCTGAGGGATTTACTGCTTGTCCAGCAGGCCATCACTCTGTCTGACTGCTTATGTATGTTATCTTTCTCTGTTCCCATATAGCCCCTAAGGTGGCTGGTGCCTCCCCATTTGAGAGAAAATGACCACTGACTTTCTTCAAGGTCAGATCTTTTAACAGCAGAAATTCAAACTCTAATTTATAAACCTAGCAATTTTTTTTAAACCTTCCTATAATGTTGGCCCTGCTAGAGTTGTGGTATGTGACCAGAAAGAACTTGAAGCTGGATATACTTGTAAACTCCTCACAGTTACTTGTAAAAGTGCTTCAGGGCCCAGTAGTCTTCTCAAGGAAAGTCCAAGATGTTATTAGAGGAGGAAATAATTAAAGGATTTAATACAGCCATAGTAAATTCTATCTTTGTTTCTTTAGGACTGGGAGGAGAATGCAAGTCGGGCTTTGTCTTTGCGGAAACATCTCAATTTGGTCACTCAGATGATCATTCATTGGCGCAAACTGGAGCTGAAGTAAGTGACTTTTTGTCATGTCCCCCCCACTTACTCTGTTGATATTTTATTTATTTATATATTTACTTACTTACTTATTTATTGGTACTGGGGATCGGACTCACAACCTCGTGCTTGCCAGGCAGGCGCTTAAGCCACTGAGCTAAATCCCTGGCCGTAACTCTGTTGATATTTTGAATTTCTTCAGAATTTAGTATATCAGCTTGAGAATGTGGTGTTGGGGCCGGGGATTTAGCTCAGTGGCTTAAGCGCCTGCCTGGCAAGCGTGAGGTCGTGAGTTCGATCCCCGGTCCCCCCCTCCCAAAAAAAAAAGAAAAAAGAGAATGTGGTGTTTAACTACTCATCATGAATTTTAAAGCAGGCCATCAAAATGACCATATGTGCCTTTGGTTTTGATGCAGCAAACTGAGTGATCGCTCCATCTGTATTTATGAGACTAGTGAACATTTAGCTTTGGCTTCTGTGATTTCGGCTGTTTAAACTGGGCTTATCTAAGTGTCCCTATGGCCCCTTATTTCATGTTTCAGCTGCTGGTCCATGAGTTTAGACAATACCATGAAACGCCACACCGAGAAATCCACCAAGCACTGGTTCTCTATCTATCAGATGCTTGAAAAGCATATGCAGGAACAAACAGAGGATCATGAAGGTAATGCCTGGCAGGATCTGTCTGCTTATTTGAGTACTGAAAAGTGTTTCCTTTACCTGCTCCTGTGTTTCTTCTCATTCTGCTTTCATCTGGGAGGTAGTATCATTTGACTTCCTATTTTTCAAAGTTGAGCCAAGAAAGCTGTGTATTTAGGCTTACGGGAGAATAAGAAAAGTCAGGTTGAAGTGATTTACTCAAGCCCTGAGGACCAGTCCTTGATTCAAAGCTTCACCTTAATTGTGGTCTCTACTAAATGGCCAATCCTCGGTGTATCCCACAGTAGACTATTCAGTCTACTTAGAGGTAGGGGGTGATGGCTGAAGACTCTTACATGTTTTCCTTTTTGAATCTTTAAAGATGACAAACAGATGACCCTGATGTTGCTGGTTAGCACATTACAAGCATTTATTGAAGGATCTTCTCTGGGAGAGTTCCATGTGCGACTTCAGATGTTACTGGTTTTCCATTGTCATGTTTTGCTAATGCCACAAGTTGAAGGAAAAGGTGAGAAATTTAGCAGCGGGCTATGCTTTGAATTTTCCATATAAGATAGATATGTTGTTACACATCAGATTTTTAAAAAGACACTTCTAATCATCTTTAAAATGATTCACATTAGATACAGAAAAGAGCGTTCAAAGTATAGGCTGATTATAAATGAACCTCTGACTAGTGAACTCTGGCAGAAATAAACTGACAAATGAAGCTCTTAGGAACTGGCATGTCAAGGCAGCATATCCTTCTGTCTAGACACTATTTCCTACTAAGCTGCTGCTTGAACAAGGCCATGGTTACATTCTTTAATCTAGTAGGAGCGCTATGTGGATAAAGGATATGCGCATAAAACTGCTACTATCAGTTACTGTCCTTGACCACAGCAGACTTGGGATAAAACTGTCACTAAAAGGGAGTCTTAACTGCACTACACATGATTGAGCAGTTGAAATGAACCTCGTACGATCCATCTTGTGGAATTGTTGCAATGTTTTTGATTTTGTAAGATTCAGAGAAAGATTTTGAAATAGTGATTTTATCAGAAACTCTGTGTATATCATCTGAAAACAAAAGTGCAACAAAAAAATGTGCTTAGGCTGAAACAGGATAGCATTGACAGCCAGCACTTGTGGGAACTACAAAGCTCAGATAGGCTCCTTTAATTAATCTGTTTGTGAACTATGCTATAACCGCATGGTATAAAAATTAATGAAGAAGAATCATCACTGAAATATGAAGCCCATAGGTGGTACTGGTAGCAAATGGAACAAGTGTGGTGTTTTTGTTTCTTTTTCATTTCTTCCAGATTCACTTTGCAGTGTTCTGTGGAATTTGTACCATTATTATAAGCAATTCTTTGACCGGGTCCAGGCCAAAATTGTGGAACTTCGTTCCCCCCTAGAAAAGGAACTTAAAGTAAGATAAACAGCTGTCATGATCACCCTTGGGAGAATAAAATCAGAATGTTCTTTTTCTTTAGTTCTGTTCTTCTATCTATTTAATGAAGAGGCAGGGAGTAAGGCAGTTGAGCCAAGCATTGCTGCTGCTGGGTAGCTTGACAAAATTGGCATTGTGTGGTATTGGCACCACTGTCTACCTAACTGAGTATGTGAGGGCTCAGTGGAGCGGCCACTGTCAGAGGTTCCTTGAAGGATCACCACAGGAGTCTGCTCCCCTGATCTTATGCAGACGCTTCCTCTCTCTCAAAGATGTGCCGTGTTGTTTGGGTGCTGCTGTGAGAAAAGGAAGGCCCTCTCTTTGACACTTCAGTGCTATGAAACCAACTCTGGGAAGAGGAACCCTGAGTTTGACTCAGTGGTTTTTAAGATAAAGTACATATCAAATGACCTATTGAGTATAGCAGTGCTCTTTTTGATTGCATTGTGGCAAATATATGGTTCCCCTTTTAGGCTTAGCTTACTTGTTCCCTGACAGTTAGACCTGTGTGTGGATGGTGTGGGCTCTGGTCTTTGACAAACATGATCTGTCAAGAAACAGAATATGACACTAGCTTTATAAGCCATTCCTTGAGCTTATTTGTCTTTCAGGAATTTGTTAAGATATCGAAGTGGAATGATGTCAGCTTCTGGTCCATTAAACAATCTGTGGAAAAGACACATAGGTAATTTATCTCTTAAAACTGGGTGTGCCAAAAACTCATAATTTCGTGTGGTGGACTGCAAGGCAATGTTGTTGTCATGACTAATGTTATACAAATGCCTCAAAACGTCTACAGAAGTTTGCTAGAGGCCTGGCATGGTGGCGCACACATGTAACCTTTGCATTTAGGACACTGAGGCGGGAGGATTGCCATGAGTCTGAGGCCAGCCTGAACTACATAGCAAGACCTTGTTTCCAAAAAACAAAACAACAAATCAAATCACAAGTTCACTAGATTATTTTGATGTAACTTTCCTATACCACCCCAGCTGTCCAGAGCAAAGTCTGTCTGTGGGAGGAATAGGTGTGTCTGGGAACAGGGCAGGTTGTGTGGTCGAGAAGAGCTGGTCCGTCACTCAGTAGCTGTTTTTTTTTTTTTTAATTTTTTTAATAATTTTATTTAAAGAGGAAAAAACAAAATAAAACAGAATAAAGGGTAGCAACAATACAGTACTCCAAGGAAAAAAGGAAAAGTACAACAATAATAAAACCTAAGACATTATTACTTGACTAATTACATACTGACTTCTTGGAAATAGTTGTTCAAATTACAAAGTTAAAACATGTAAAGTAGACATTCAAACAGTGAGACTGTTAACAGTTCTGCTCCACAATCTGACAAAAACAGCAATATGGTCATCCATCTTACCCACTCAAATATACATGCAATTATATCAATAGGGTAAAATGAAACACAATAAAACAGAGCAAAGCGGATCACAGGAAAGCAATGTAAGACATAAATTTCAAAGCTAGACAATTGGAGATATTCACTCTCTATCATATTGACTCTTGTTTTCTTCCAAATAGTTGTCCATATTGTCACATATAGGGAATTCACATGAAACAACCTAGTATGGAATTGATCTGAGCAGGACGAGGAGGGCATTACAGGTCTTCAAGACCAGACATTAGGGAAGCC
>PVJX010004481.1:0-94468 GCA_004027295.1 Dolichotis patagonum | reverse complement strand
TTTTCCTTAATAATTTCTGTGAATAGCCTTTGCAATTCCTCTGTTTTGACTCCTGCTTCTTCATTCACATGCTTTATTCTTAAGTTATAGATCCTCTTGTTGTCCTCTAGCCTTCCAATTGTTACTGCCTGCTCCCTTGTTATTTTTAAGAGATCTTCCCTTTCATGATCACACATTGCAAGCCTGTGTTCAATTTTTGATAGTCTATTTTTGGTTTCTTTCAAGCAGTTTTGCCAACTTTCTATGGAGTCTTTAGTTTCCTGGTAATCTCTTTGAATCTGCTTCATTAATTCTAGGGTTTTTTTTTATATTCCTCATTGAACATTTCTCTCCTTTTGTGATCCTCCATTCTTCTGTCTGTGTCTTCTTGAGAGGTTCCCAGCCTTTCTTTTATTAATCTACTTATCTCTTATTTAATTTGAATTAATATTTCAGTTTTGATCTTGTTTACCAGGTCCCGAAGATATCTCTTTATTTCCGCTGATGCTGTGTTTGATGTTGCATGTTTGCTGCCCTCAATCTCTTTCGTATTTACCTCGCCTGGATCAGTACTCCCAGGGTTGGGGACTGGGGTTTTTTCTTATTTCTGTCTCTCGTCATGTTTTTGGTTCCTTCCATACAAGTGTATAGTGCAATTCCCAGCCCGTTTTCTTGTTAGTTAAGGTTCCTCTGGAGCATGCAGGCTAGGGGCTTCTGCCCTCTGCAGTCCGCTATCAGAGATTAAAGTTCAAGCAAGGGCAGTGTGCGCTGGCTCCTCCCCTCCGGGGCAGTCAACCTCTGTGGTCCTTCACTGGGTCAGTGTGCGCCGTGCTCAGGGAATTAATTTGTAGTGACCCACTGGGGGAGCATGGCCCAGTCCAAGCAGATCCCGCTAATCTGCTTGGTGAAGGGAGCACCCAAATGAAGCCACTTCCTTAAGGAGTTAGGGCTGTCCTGCCCAAATCCAACATGTCATCCAGTTGATTGCCCCTTTCCCATGGGAGGGTCTTATTCGCATCACTCACTGCATGTTGATGCCGGTCCCTGATAACTGCTGGGCTCCCTGACCTCTGACCTGGTCGTGGCTGTGGTGAGTTCACAGGGCCTCTGGGTGGGTCACTTGCAGGGCCAGGTCCAGGCAAGCCTCGCACAGGGCTGTTCAGCTCCCCGCTCAGGGCCGCTCAAGCCAGTCCCATAGGCACAGTTTGGTGGGTCAGGTCGGTCTCAGGCAGGAATTTAGGTGGCTCAGGGAGAGCGCTGTGCCCGCCAATCTTAGCTTCTCTAATGGTAGCCCCAGGACCTCATATTCGAGCAGTTTTTTTCACTTTAGTTTCTTCCTGGGTTGAGAGATTCCATCTCCCTCTGTTTGTATCTCTCCAGGGTGTTCTAGTCTGGAATTTGAGCTGTCTCTCACAGAGAGGATCCCTATTCTGCTACCTACCGGTCTGCCATCTTTGGAAAACCAGCATGATTGATTTAAATGAGTCCTTTCCATTACATGCACAAAGCAAGCTTTTTTTGTGTGGTTTTTACACATCAGCCCAGCTTGAGAAGCTCTAAGCATAGCACCCAATGGTGTCATTAAAATGGCTGTGAATTTATTTACTGTGGCAGAGGTCACAGGTAAATATTCAAATTGTGTGAGAAGGTCAAACAAATGCAAATTTAAACATGCTAAACATGCACATGCAAATAGGATCTACTTTTAAGCAAGTTTGTTTCTCCAGAAGTCAGGACAGCTATAAAAGTGGCAAACTAGATTAGAGTCAACATAGAAGCTCATTGTCTCTGATTAGAGCAAAAGTCTCTATATTTGTACCATTGTTTGCCACACTGGATACTGAAATGGCATGACTAGGAGGTGGGTATGCCTGTCACTAAGACAACATTGCTGTCCAATCTTGTTCAGAGCCAGATCGAGTCTTGTGGGCCTTTAAATATAACCCTTCTCCCAACTCCTCACATCTCCATTGGGTCCATTTTCCCCTAATGTAATTGTTTTCTTATCATGCCTTCCACCATGTTTCTAAACTTTCAGTGGTTTTAAAATTAACTGTAGGGAAGTCAGATAAATTTAAACTTTGCCAGAAAAATGACATTACTTTTCCATAATAGCAAAAAACTTTTTGATTACTCTTGCAAGGTTCTGCTGATACATATTCTTAAAATAGCAGAAGATTGTGGGTTAAGAATCTATATAATTTGTAAGGAATAAGAAAAAAATTCAACTACTTTGTGTTATCAAATTAGAGCTAATGTCCATCAAATACAAAACAGATAGCTTTTTATTTATTTAATTGGTTGATTAGTTGTGGCAATACTAAGATCTTCCTACTGAGCTACATTCCATTTTTTTATTCATTCATTTATTTTTAAATTTTGAGGCAAGATGAATCTTATTAAATTTCACAGGCAGAACTGGAACTTGCAACCCTCCTGCCTCAGTCTCCAATTTCATGTCAACACAGAAGATGATATTTGGTGTTTCATTAAAATTATCCTTCTGGGTCCAAAATCACAAGGTCAGTGAGCTAGAGTAGAATTCATGTAGACAGTGTAAGTTACTGTGTGCTATATTAAAACAGATAAACATGTTGAATACTACATCTGTAAATCTTTAAGAACAAGGGAAGAAAGGCAGTTGTCTTCTCTTGTTTCAGAGGACAGAACTCACTAAGCACCCCATTTCTCCCTACATTCCCGGATACCTTTGAAATTATTCTGGACCACGTAACTGTTTTGAAAATAGCACAGTGCGGGCGAAGGCCGTGTGTTTCCCCTGAGGCTCAGGCTCGACCATCTCAGCAGCAGCCTGCAGCCTCCGTCTCTGTCCCGACCTGGGGCCCCATGTGCTGCAGGCCCGCACGTCTGAGCAGCCAGGCTCTGGAATGTTGAATCTTTGTGTGAAAAACAGGGCTCCAACCATCCTGGACTGGGAATGAATCAGAAAACAGCCTTTGAGGATTCATCACTAAATCCTGGCATCTTTTTCCCTGTCCGTGTGCTCCATTCTATCCTGGTTCGTACAAAACATGGAAGCAAACGTGAGGTGTTGCTGTAAAGGACCTGTTATATTTGGCATTAACAGAGCGACCCAGCACTGGGCAAGCAGTGAGAGCACTGATGTCAGGCCCCAGGGAGAGGCTGGAGCGGCACTACCTCTGGGGCAAAGCCTTGGAATATGTGGGCAGCTCACCACCCTGGGCCTAAAACACTTGTGGCTCTGGTTTAGAAGCCAGATGCTAACAATGACTGTGCTTTGCTGTGAGCTTTACTTGGCAAAGAATCCCATGAAAGAAATGGACTCCGGATGGACTTGGCTGGACGGCAAGTAGGAGCGAAAGAGCTGGATTCCCATACTGAACAATTGCTAACAAAGGACAAACATAAAAACCTTTACAGGTAGCGCTCTGGTGATACACTGAACCAGGGCAAAGCAAAGGGTAGCATGTTGCTGTTGGTAATTTGGTGTGGTGCAAGTAACAGATGAAGGTTGTGGTTCCTGGGAAATTCTGCGTCTGCGTGGCCCTTTACCCAGAGAGGGTGAGCCGCGGATCTGAAGAAGGACAGGTCTAGGACGCTCCAGACACATGGAGGAGGACAGACCACAACAGAGCTCAGTGGGTGTTTGAAACTTATCCTCATAGTGAAACTGAATGTGGACCCCTTCGTGAGGAAACAGGAGCGCTGCGGGTTTACAATGACCAGGTCTCTCCATGGTTTCCATGGTCAGAAAGTGTTGTGATGAAAGCTAGGATTTCAAGTTCTAGAGGGTTCCCTGCATTCAAGTATAATGGAAAGAGAAAGGAGAAGACATCTGTCTTAGTTACTTTTTATTCATTGCTGAGACAAAATACCTGATGCCCAAAGTTGGGAAAGGAAAGATTTATTTCTTACAGTTTTTGGAGGTTTTAGTCCATACTCAGTTGGCTCCAAGGCAGGGTGGCATGGCGGGGCCTTAGTTCATGGCAGCTGCAAACAGCAAGTGGGACTGGCAAGAGAGAGAGAGACACACCTTCTTCCTGCCATTACATCACATCCTGGCTCCACCCCTAGGAGGGTGTAGCACAGACACCATCAATGCAAGCACTAGACAATGAAGCAATCACAAATGCACAATGCAAATACATGAGGCCTGGGGGCCACCGACATAAACCATGACAACATCTCAACAATCAGAGCCAGGGGCTGCATAAACAGCAGGTTCTTGGCTCTCAGATCGAAGAGTGAGGCTCTGAGGGGAGGAGCACCCCGATCCAGGTGCTGCTCCCCAGAGCCGAGCATCTACAGACAGGGACGTCGGGGGGTGCTTGTGCCTCCTGCGTCTGAGGCCTTTTCCTCCTATTTCTGTTCACTTTAGGGGGCTCGTGCGTCTGCATGGACAGGTGTGTCCGGGTGTCCTCACCTTTTCAGTGTTTATGTCTCAGGAGAAAGTGTTCACCTTGGAGACTGATCTAGAAACCTCCTGAACTGGTCAGAGTCCTGGGTGACTGGCTTGGACTGGATCTTCGTAATCATCTCATTTAGAAGGTCCCTGCCTGTCCTGAGACAGGAAGAAGTCCCCTTCGCTCTCCCACACCACAGGATGACAGTGACCGGGTGAGAACTGACACATGACCCTAAACATGCACTAGGCAATGCGTCTCTTCAAGGAAGAGAAAGTGGGGTGAATCCCACACTTTCCCCTTGGGGCAACATCTACTCCTTCTCTGCCCTTCTCTCAGGCGAGAATTGAGAAGAATAAGGACAAACTGTGAAATAAAGATGCAAATAAGGACCAAGGATACAGCTCAGCATGAGGTCCTAAATTTGATACCTGGTACCAAACACACACACACACACACACACACACACACACACACACACACACAGTACTTGAATGTGGCAGAGCTTTGCTCTTTTTTACTAGATTAATGGGAACAACTTGATGACGGAGACAGGACCCCCCACACACATTAGTCCTAAAATACCATATTACTGCTCCACCCCCACTTGCTCTGGAGCTCAGGAGGCCAGGCACTGCCCTCTGTCAGGAAGGGGTCAGAAGTGACAGGTGGAACTTGCAGGCCGTGGGAGATTGGCTCATGTTGCCTTCTCCAACCATCTCAAAAGACCTGGGAAGGGAAGGAAAGGAAGCACTGTGTAGAGGGGCACAGTTGGGCGTGAGAAGGCTACTGCGTGGAGAGAGTGGCCTTGGGGACCGGGGTCTCCACGGTGCCCTCCAGGAGAGAGAATTCCCATGGTAGTTTTGTCCTTACCACTGGGTGACACTGCCCTTCTTGGCTCCTACACCACCGCTACCACATTTCGTGTAAGTTGTGGATAGAAAATACTATGATATGTTTTGGAATAAAGAACAGGTTTAACTACTCTTGACAAGATTTACATGTGTTCAATTTGATTTCTCCATATTATTATGAAATCGATCTCTCTGCTACTTTTTAGATACTGCTGTGCCAGAGTTATTTTCTAGGGCTCTGTAATACATAGGCTTAACACATTTATCAAAGTCAAAATAATGTGAAAATGATAGGTGATTATTTTTCCATTTCCCAGTGTCACAGGAACGTGATCCTGCCTCACATCTTCACAAAAATAAATGAAACAAGGAACCAATGAGTTATTTAAAGGACTCATTAACTTTCCTATGACCCTATTTGTAATTGAGACACTGGTGTCCTAGAAGTATCCTCCAAGAAATGATTAATGAGGTCTCTAAATATGCTAAATTGACTGGCATGGTAAAGAGCAAACCCAGGCTGTAGCCAACCTGGGAGGCCCCAGTGAAAGAGGAGATGTAGCTTGCAGGTGACTCATCTTCAGGTCTGATGTGAAGTGTTTTAAAATATTTTTTCCTAAAACTTAGAGACATCAACATGTAAAGTCAGCCAGGAGGTAAGTTTATAAATGTTTTCTAAGTTGGTAAATCACAGTAGGTTAAGATACAGAACATTTTAAAATTTACCGATGGTAATTAGAGACTTTCCCCCAAACACATTCTGTGGCACAGAGAATTAATTTCTGAGAACATTTTTTCACTTTATTTTACGAATGAATTAAGGTTCCATCTATACCGTAGAAGACTGACATGGTCTGATCGGTGGGCTCGCAGCACGGATTTTTTCAACAAACTAGAATTCTACCCTTTCCCTAAGGACTGGAATCAGCTGCACCAGTGATCCAATTCTCACTGTCACTAGTGAACATTTGTTACACCTGTAATTTTGAAGGAACACGCTAGAAGTGTGTTTTTCAGTTCCTCAGAACGTGTGCACCGTGCATGGCATTATACTGCTCGTGTAAACAGGACCCAGCTCCCCTCCTGATCTCCCTCTCCCTTCCCTCCCGTCCCTTCCACTGTGTCTTCACCCCCTTCTTTCCTTTTTTTAAAATTTGGTGCATGTGTGCAGTCCGCAGTGTTCCCACACCTTGGGCACCAGTGGTACAGGCACACACCACATCCCAACACTTTTCACCCCTTAGCCTTCTCTCCCCCCTTCATCTCTCTATCTCTTATTTTTCTCTTCACTTTTCCTCTGAGTTTCTCATGTAAGAGGAATCATGTGACGTTAAAGCTCTTTTGTTTTAACATTATGGTCTCAAGGTACAGCCATTTTCCTACAAATGACTCTAGTGAATCTTTCTTTATGGAAAAACTAGTACTCTATGGTGTGTGAATACCGTATTTTCTTTATCCATTCTCTAGTCTCATGGATATATGGGCCATTTCCAAGATTTAGCTATGATAACCTGTGCTGTTATAGACATAGGCAAGCATATATAACCACAGTATGAGGTCTTTAATGTTTGCAGGAAGGTACCAAGACGAGGTGGCTGGGTCAAACAGAGCTGGCGGCTGTGCTGGTTCTCATTCCCGCCAGCAGTGTAGCAGGGACCTCCTCACACACCTTCGCCAGCACTCACTGTCCTCTGACCGGTCCAGATGCCGTTCTTCCTGGACCAGATGGACTCTCGGCACTGCTTAATGTAAATGTCGCCCAGGGCCAGCTATGCTGAGCATTTGTACTCTTCCTCTGTGACACTGACTCATTTTGCTTGTCCGTTCTTTTATTGGGTCTTTTACATTGTAAAATCTGGGGGTTTTTTTAGTTCTTTCTCTATTCTAGGTATGATTCCTCTGTCTGAGGAATTGCTGGCAATTTTTTCCCCATTTTCTAGATTGTCTTTTTCCTTGGTTGTTTCTCTTTCATCATAGAAGTTTTTGTTGATTCTTGGAACTAATTCATGTTCATCTGGGTTTCTGTCCTGAAAGTCCTTGCCTACCCCTCTGACCTCAAGAGTTGTACCTATGTTGTCTTCAAATGGAGTAAGTGTTTTTGGTTTAACATTTAGATTTTGATACATTTTGATTTTAGGTTAGTACATGGTGAGAAATATGGCCCTAGATTTACTCTTTGAAAAGTATTCTAAGGTCTTGCTGCAAACAAACTAAGGTTTTATTTTCAAATTGACAGTTTCTGGTTAATCTCCTCATGGCTAAGGACCACACTGCCCCAGCCATGGCCGACCCGACCCTCCTGCAGTGTCCCAGGAAACTCGGGCTGGTCTGGATGGCCTCAGCACAGAGTGGCCACAGCGGAGGATTCGTTCCCGTTGCTCACTCCCCAGTGCAGGAGATTCTGTGCACAGCCCGTGAGAGGCCCTCAGGACGGGGAAAAGGCAGGGGACCGGTTCTGTCCTGGAGCTGCCGGAGCCTGACTGAGCCCTCCGATGCCTCGCTTCCAGCCAGGATGCCCAGCTGCTTTCCCGGACTTGTAGCCTACGACACGGGGGTTGTGTTCAGCCACTGACGTCTTGTTAATTCCTCCCCGAAGTCATGTTTTTACTTGGCAATTTTACTCTGGTGTTTTTAGCAATTGTGTGTGAGTCAGGCTGCCAGTGTTTTTGGCTTCCTTCTTACAGATTGCCCCTAATTGGGAAATATCATGAGCAGTAAAGCATGAAGACAAAAGCCACCAGCACTTTGAAGTTCATTTTCCACAAAATTAGCTGGGCTTTCTCACACGGATTCTGCTGATCGCAGGGCTTGTCCTTAGCCCTCCACTTTTAGTTTTGTCACTTCATTCTGGTTCTGGTGATTTAAGTGTATTTTTCAGACTAGACCCCTTCTTCATATCAAAGCTTTGTTCTTATAAATAGATACAATTATGTTCATATGTTTGGTGGCGATGTGCGTGCTGAACAGAATCTTTCATGAGTAGTTTACTCAATTCTTTGGAATTTCACTCTTGAATTCAATCAATGGAGACAATTCAGTCTGAAAAATGTTTTTTCTTGTTGACAGTATTCTTTTTCCCATAAACACACTTCATCTTGCGTGCCTGTACTGCACCCTATTATATGAGATTTGGAAATATTAGTTGTATGTTAACTCTTAACTATTAAAAAACTTAAGATTGTCTCAACCTACTAACACTTAGGACAAATGCTTGACAATACGTTCATGGACTTTAAAGTTTCTGTTCATGAGGACAAAGAAATTAAACAAAAGTAAGTCCACATGTAGCCTTTTCTGAAGTATTTGAAGTTTTTAAGTAAGCATACATGGGAAGCCAGGTCTAATTTTACTGTATCACTTTCTGTTTCTTTGTAAACTGCAGATACTTTAGATTGTTCTTTGCTATTAATCATTATATTGATGATATTATAGAAAACTGCATTCACCCAGAAGTACCAGAAAAGAGATTTTATTCCCTCTCATTCCATGCATTTCAGGAATGCATTGTGTATGTATATATGCGTGTGGATACTGTATAATGCCCATTTTAAATGCAATATATGTCCTGTGTCATTTCCTTGCATGCTTTTTCTTATGAGAATGCATGTTTTCCATTTCTACCACCAGCAGCCCTGTAGCACACACCCTCATCTAACTGATGTCTTTTTCCACTGTTTGAATGAATGTCTTGGGGTTAAATTGTTGGTCAAAGCACATATGCAGTAGCATATAGTGATGCTTCAGTTCATGAACTTAACGTGTTTCACAATTCTGGGGAAGATGGTGGTAGTCACTTTCATCACCTGATGCCTTGTGAGAGGAACCAAAATTTCAAAGTGCTTCTGTCAGTGAGCCAAACTGTTCATACACAAAGGCTTTCCTGCAGCAAGGTGTTACTGCCTTACCTCCCACGAAGATGTGGGCTTCCGCCCCAGTGACTGTGCGCTGCCCGGGCTTCCTGTGAGTCCCATTCTGTGGAACCTGTTTGTCCTCTCCTGGCCACTGCCCAGGAGAAGCCCCCTAGGACCTGGTCTCCTGCCCTGGCCGCCACAAGGCTTTCCAGGGGCTCCAGTCGCTGGGCCCTTTCTCTGGTCACAAAGACTCCTTTGCTGAACTTCTTGTTCCTTTAAAATAATCTCATCCCATGGCATGTTTTCCACAACTAATTTTTAGAAGATATAGAAAATGAGGGTAAATACTGCACATTCGTGAATGTAATTTAAGCTTTTATGAAGAGAATACTGCTCATTTCTCTTTCCCATACAGAAGGCCACTACATGGCATTGTGCAAAAAATATTATTGATGTATTTCTTTGCCAAAAAACCCTGGAGGCTCAGGAAACCGCCATTATTTTCCAGGGAGAAATTGCCTCTGAGAAGCACACAGGGGTTCACAGCCATGGCTGTGTGATTACGGTTGCGCTCGCCATCCTGATAGCCTGTCTACATTTGGAGAGTCAAAAACAAATGGACGGCATTGTCAGATACTCAGGAGACGATTTTAGAAATTAATTTTACTAACAAATTGCCATGTGATGATCAATGTAAATGTAGATCAGAGTCAAGTCTGGGCTGACTTTATATTTTTTAATAAATATGCATTATGAGATTCCAAAATAAAAGGTTATTGATTTGACTTGCTGTTTTTCATGTAATGAATATGCTCTAAGAGATGCCAGATGAGAGTATTTTCATGTAATTACTACAGAATAAGAATTGAGGCAAATCTACAGTTAACTTTTTCTCATTTAAAAACTGTTCTCAAGGCCTCTTCTGAGCCCCTGCGTGGGTGTTTCCTTGGAGGCCTGGACAGCAAGGCGTCCATTGGGCTGGGGCTGGGGCTGGGGCTGGGGCTGGGTTAGGACTGGAGTCAGGGTTAGGTTTGGGTTAGTGGGCAGGGGCCAGGGTTAGGGACTGGGGCTCAGGTAAGTATCAGGGTTAGAGTTGCGGTTTGGGTTGGGTTTCGTGTTGGTTTCCGGGTTGGGGTGAGTGTTAGGTGTGGGCTCTTGCAGGCTGACCAGTGGTAAAGCTGGCACCTTGGCTCCGTGGCCTACTTGGCCAGGGTCCTCCTGTGTGCTGGAGTCACATCCTCCCTCTGTGGAAGCAGAGGCAGGAGAGCAAGAGCACATGCTCCTCCCAGCCTCTCCTTGCTGCCAGTACATGTCTCCTGTGCCTCTTGTGTCTCCCATTCGGAGACACAAGCAGGAAGTCCTCCTGCTCCCTGGCAGTCTCCCCGGTCTCCTGGTGGAGCTGAAGAAGAAAACATGGGGAAGAACTGGGACCCACTGTCAACTCACCTTCAAAACCATCTAGCTTGATTTAAAAGTGCTCTGAACTATCAGCTTCTGTTCCTAATTATTTCGTTTGGGGACACAGTGCACTGCTGATTTCATGCAAAGGGGAGGGACCGCGGATCCTTGCTGCGTGGGTAGGCGCCCCTTCTTGTGAAATGCCGCTTCCCACGTTCTCTGGGTTCAGGTCTCAGCACCCAATCTCCTCCGTGACTGACCCACTGGGCAGGTCACCTCCGGGTCTGTGGCTGCTGGGTTACATCAGCATGAGATGTGGGTGTGGAATCCCTTTTCAACTTGTGACAAAAACCACAGCCTTCTAATTTACAGAGAGCATTTGAGAGGAATTCTCAGCAGGCAGAACCAGCCTGCATGCTGGGGAACGGGACCCTAAGGGGACTGCTGCCCGCTCCTGGTGAGCAGCACCGAAATCGGAGGAGGGATTTGCGGTCCAGGCTGGGGCGGAAGCTAGGAAGCCGGAAATGTCGGCAGCAGCTGAGGGGTGCACAGAGTTCATCTAGAGAGATAACAGTGGGGACAGGAGCCGGACTTCACACACTCGAGTAGTGCACACACATTGAGGATCCGATTTGGGAAGAAGCGAGGGAGATAAAGCCGGGGTGGCCAATGACACGAGAGGTGTGGTGTTTCCAGAGGGTCACAGAGGAGCCAGGAGCATGGGCCACAGGAGGGAGGGCAGGAGCTGAGAAAGTTCAGGAAGGTTTTGTGTTTGCTTTTCAGAATGTCTTAGAGCCCAGGGACTGGCGTGGTCTTTGAGAAGGGAGAAATGCCCTTCAGCGTGAGTGGAGGAGCATTAACTATCCCTGCAGGCAGATGACGGTGCTGGGTGGACTCAGACTTAATGTGGAGCCTACAGAGGCTGCAGGAATTATTCACTCTTCATCCCTTTCAGTCTGTCTTCCCTGCCACAATTTAAAGGTGGAAAAAAATATTCCACCAAGCATCCAACTCATTTTTTCAAATTCAGATACAGGGATTGCTGCTTGCCATGTCTGGGTATGAGGAATGAAATAGCTACAACTATTGTGTGTTAATGTATTTTTTTTTATAATTTAACTGATTATAAGGTGATCCTATAATGAAAATTGTTAAGAATTAAATGCACAGATAATTTCACGTGGAAATTAAAAATTTTGTGTTGTAAAATTTCTTTAAAAATATCCAAGTATTCTGCAGCTGGGTAAGACTAATGGTAAGGATCAGTTCTAGCTGTTACGAAGATACATCCTGATTTGATTTGATATCTTCATTACTGTGTCCAAGAAATACATGTTAATCAAAATAATATAAACTTAGGATATGTGTAAGGGTGACTAAGTTGTGCTTGTCCTAAATACCTCCTCTGCCCCCCCCATGCACGGATAAAACTCACTGCGAAATGTTATACATTTCCAGAAATAGCTGCCAACATCCTGCCACAGAGTGGCATATCGGATTCTGTGGCAAGTTTCTGAAGGGAAGAAAGTATTACCGGAAAGAAATTCTACCGAGAACTACTTATGACCTGGGCAGAGTCTGCCTGTGAAATGGTGCAAAAGGGATAACTATGCAGATAGGTCAGTGTGTGTGTGTGTGTGTGTGTGTGTGTGAGTGTATGTGCTCACAGGCATATGTGCATGAGATTATGCTATAAGAAGATAGTCAAAGGACACGTATGCGGATATATGTGTTGGGTAGGCTTGGTATACAGGTACGGAGCACACATACATTTACCTGTCATCCAGCTAGTCTATTTACCTGTCTGCTCATTTATCCATCTACCTATTAGCTCTAATATGATCTCAGCTTTCCTTTGGCTCAACAACATCAGTTTTTACAGAGAACCTCGTTTAACCGGGAAGCTCTGCTCTGCCCTGCCTGGGGACAGGCTCCACCCATCTGCAGTGTTCCTGTCAGCTTCAGGTGTTTCCTCAGCTTTTCTTATTGAAGGAACTTTCTATCCTACAATGTCAGATCTTTGTTTTGTTCACCATTTCCTTTGTAGCAACTAGACGGTCACCTGGCTAATACCAGAGGCTAAATTTATCTGTTTCAAATAAATGAATTAACATTTTCCAATAACTAGATTAGAGACATGTGTGTTGTCTTTCCCCCTCTGCAGAGTGGGGTGTGGAAAGGGATAGTCGTAAAAACCCTTTAACCCCAGCACCCAAAGACAAGGCTCTTCTAGTCTGCGGCTTGCTGCATCCCAGCCCACTTCCTGGAATAGTGAGAGGTGGGCTCTGTCCGTGTTGTATGGATCAGGGGCTCAACACCAAAATCACAGTCAGTGGCACATTGTTTGCTCTTGGAAGGGAGGAAAATGAGTTTCTATTGGCTGCCAAAGAAAAATGACAATGCACATCTGATAACAGTCTCCTTAAAATCATTCTGTACACAACTGAGGATATCCAGGTCCATTTCTTATTTAAAGAAGTTCTCTGCCATACTAAAGGGTGAGATGTCTGGCTCTGAGTTGGTTTGAATCTTTTGTGGGATTTCAAATATGGTTTTGCAAATCTAGTATGCACATGTCTCTATTGCTGATTTCTATTCTGATTTAATCATGCACAGCAGGTTTATTGTTCAGTGAATATTATTCTCAGTATGTTAAGTTAACTTGATCCACTTGCATGTCTGCTGTTTCATGAATGGCTGAATATTTGAGAGAAAATCTATCGTTAGTTAAATCCATTCATAAATGTGCACACACTTTATGCATACAAATATACATCTATGGATTGTGTGTGAGAAAAAAAGATTTTATAGATGTGTTCATTAGAGAGAAAACCTTGAAAAGAAGATACATAACATACATAAATCAATCTTGCTTAGTGACTGTATAGCTACTATCCATGTGTGCATATATGTACATACACACACCATATATGTATATGTGCATATGACTATGTAATGGAGAGATATATGTACATTACACAGTCATACGTATTGGTAATATAATAACTGAGGTAAGATAAATTAATATATTATTTATATATAATTTTATATGTAAAATATTTGTTTAATTAACATATAAATACAAACACATGTTAATCATAATATCTTTTAGATACTTTTTATGTCAAGTGTTGCTTTTGCTTCTGATTTATTTTGCTTTTAATTTATTTTACCTTGGCTGTTATATAGCCAGTATGCTTATAGATATTCTATATAAACTCTATAGTCACAGCTTATCGCCCATAAAGCTAATAGACATAAAAATATACCCAAACCAAAATTCTGACCTACCCATATGATTTTTAAGACATATGTAATTTAGCTACCTTAAAATTAAATGAATTTCATGCATGTAATTCTCATTACAAAGATAAATCACATATTTTTAATTACAACTCATCTACAGATGATGATTTATACCCGTAAGTGGGTTTGACACCAGGTCACTTTCTGCCGGGTCACACACAGCAAGGCGGATTTTACAACACAGGAAGCCCAGGTCCTAGCTGGAAGCTCACTGTTTTTGGTGAGCAAGACCCACTAATTCTACAGTGAATGAATTTATATGCAACCCTTAGTTATAAAGAAAAACAGACTTTTTGAGATGTATGCAGTCCTTTAAAAATATCACAGCTTGTTATCTATAAGGAAGCCTAAATATTTTATGGTTTTGATTTTTCACAGCAGTCCAGTGTTATACTGTATTTCCTACTGATGCAAATTCTTCAGCAGGTGACCTCCTCCTAGTTTTGCTTTCATGTTTGACACTAGCATAGGATACGAGTGAAGTTAAACTCAGCTCACACCTAGTCTTCGTCCTCTGACACACCAGAACACCTGAAGATAGCTGTCTGCACTCACCACGCCACCAACACATCTGCAGCAAATCCTCCCTTCGATGACATGCAGCATTGCTGGCAGAGCTCTTACATGACAGTTAACTTTTTAAAATGATACACTGGGAATATATACATACTTTATCTACTCCAATATATATTAAGACTTAAAAGTTTAAACACAAATTATGTCAAATACTTTGGAAGAGCCACAGGCTTAATTCAAGAACATTTCCTCTAAAGACAATTTCATGTAACCTGGAATAAGCCAAGAAGTGTTTATTGGCCACTGTTCCTGTAGATTGGGAGGGAAAAAACTAAAACAGTATGAGACATAGCCAGAGTTCATAATTCCATACATAACCCATAGGCTTATTTATCACTAGAAATGTCTCCTAATTCCCCTCCAATTCCCTTGTGGAGGAGTTTCATCTATTTCTTTATGTACCCTTTGAACACATTAGCAAAGAGAGAGAGGGAAAGAGAGTAAGAGAGGAAATCAGGGTTAGGAGGTGGATAAACATTTCATAGAGGTATTTTCATGATGCTGGAAAAGTTGTAATAGAATGACAATTTACTCAAAAACTAGATCTGACGTTTCTAAGATGAGATGAGGTGCAGTACCTGAGTTGTTTAGAACCCTGAGCTGCCTCAGGTGAAGGCCAAGCTTCTGCTTACAGACTCAAGTCAGAAGCAATACCCCCGCCTTGCCGGTAGTGCCACTGGGAATGCCCTTCACGGGGCCAGCTCGCACTCTCAGCTCATGGCCAGCACCTTGTCACCGTCACGTGTGTGACACATGGGCTGGAGGGCACGGGAGCCCTTTCCTCAGTGCTGATGGATGAACGGAGTGGATGCTGCGGTAGACTGCGATCGTCCTGCCCCAGAAGCTGCTCTACGCAGGCGGGAGTGTGTGTCCAGGCTCCTGCTTGAAGCGGGGTGACCCCTGGCTGGAACTGACAGCCTTAGAGGCCAGGGGAGAACTGACAACAAGGATTCGTTTTCTACTGCAGCTGTTTGCTTGGAAACCAAACTGGTCACGGCAGATTTTAAAGGGGGGGGTCGCTGTCTTTGTAGAAGACGTTGACCTTGCCGCTGTTGTTTGCCATTTTCATTACACTGTGTGCCACTTTACACTCGTAGTATTTATTTGGCTTGTGCTGAGGTTCTTCCACGAGACTGTCAGCCCTAGAATGGGAGGAAATGTTTGTTAGAATCCAGACTATTCCATGGGCCTACTTCTCACCTACAGAAGGTACTAGGTTTGTGGTGAAATTTCACTGTCACAGTTCTACAGGTACTTCTTTGGTTTGCTGATAAAATTAGATCACGGACACAGTGAAGTCCGAAATTTAAGGAGAAGAAAGTTTTTAATGTTTAAGGAAATGCCACCTTATGATCTCTGTGCAGTGTGCAGTATGGGAACAGTATGTAGATTTTGTTGTAAATAGAAAGGCAACAAATGTGTAAGATTGCTTAGACAGTCTCTCGGTGATTCTGACTCTGAAGCTGCTGCAGAAAAAGAGGTGACAATACAGAAAAGCCAGATTAAAATGTTTTACTCAGCTTTGCATTGCTGTAACAAAACATCCAAGACCAGTGAGCTTCATAAAGGAAAGAGACTGACTGAGGCCACGGCCTTGGCAGTTCAAGAGCAGCGCATGGTCAGGGGCTCAGTTCCAGGGAGAGTCCTGTTGACAGAGCCCCACGGCAGCAGATGGCATCGGTGGGGATGAAGCAGCAAGACTCAAGAGACCCGAGGCTCAGGCTCAGGTTGATGTGATGACCTGGTCTCAAGGGGACACACTCCACAGACGATGCCTCATGACCCCAGGACCCGCTCCTGGTGCCACTTCCCGAAGCTCCACTCCGCATCAGTACTGCCGTGGTTTGCTCCGAGGCACCATCCACGGCCTCTGAAGGATACGGCACCTCAAAAAAAAAGGTACTCAATAACCAAGGACCCCAGTGGGAGTGCAGTCACGGGGAACTGTCGGGGTACCCTGGGATGGACGTCGGTAATGGTGTGCACTGTGGTCGGAGGGCGCTGGGGAAGAGTCTTTGCCAGCTGAGGAACTGGTTTAGAGGATGACTTCCGGAGACTAAACAGACCATTTTGAATCCTGAGTTCCACCTCTGTGTCCCTGAGCAAATCACTCAAATTATTTTAGTGTCTCTTTGGAGCACAAATGGGGCACGTATTGATAAGGACAGAAAGGAGGCAGGCAGCCTCCAAGACTGTGGTGGTCCCCTCCTGGTTCCGATCCAGGTGGAGTCCCCTTCCCTCCCAGTGAGGAGGCTCGGGAGCCTGGTCCTCCGTGTGGCGTCCTATTCGGGGGCCAGCCCCCCCACTCCCTTCTCCCCGCAGGGTGACCCCACCCTCTCACTCAGGTCCTTGCTTCGGATTGCTGGCACTGAATGTCCTGGACTGCCAGCTCCCTGTGTGGGGCCAGGCCACAGGACCAGCAGGGTCCTGCTCGTGGGCTGCTGGGAGGGCAGTGCTCATCCCCTGGTCAGATGCGTGCTGTTTGTGCTGCCCTCGTTCTTCTGGGTGACGCAATCCCAACCCCTCTGGGTCACTCTGTGCCTTGGGCCCTGGCTTCTTTTACCCACACTCAGTGTTCTCCTTGTGTCTCCAGGGGCGGCCTAAGCCACCCAGCTCATTCTGAATTTACCAACTTCCTTTATTCCTGACAGGCGTTCTGGATTCTTTTTTGTTTTCCTTTTCATATACAGTGGAATTTCCAACCCATAATTATTAGTCAAAAATAAATAAATAAATAAATAAAAGCTTAAAAATGCAAATAGAATATGGTTCTTTACTTTTTGAAAAGACAACAAATGCTTAGACTCTCATGCCATACAGTAAAATATGTTTTGGGTAATAAAATACACAGTTAATTTTGCTATGCTGCAACATTCTTATTTGTGCTAAGCCATTTAAATGTAAAATTTCAGATAACTTCTGGGTATAGGTGGGCACACCTGTAATCCCAGTGCTCGGAAGGCTGAGGCGGGACAGTTATGCATACAAACCAGCCTGAGCTGCCTGACAGTTTGCAGCCAGCCTGGAATACACAGCAAAGGCCTGTCTTAAAAAAATTCATATGATTCAAGCATTGGAAAAATAAATGCAGAATTAATTCAAAAGTGGTTTAAAAGCTTAAAAACAAAGTATGAATATTTGATAACACTAAGTTAAAATTTTTCATCTGAAAAATATATTTTTGTGTGTTTATGTCCCAATACTTTTTAAACCAGTGTTGATGTGCCAACTACACATTTAGACAAAAAGTCTCAGGCATTATGACAAATGATTCTATCAACATATAAAAGCATTGGTTTCAAAATTTCATAATATTTTGAAAAATCATCAAGGAGTCTAAATGATTTATTTTTATCAGTATTTACTCTAAAAACAATTAAGCCAGATTCTTAAAACTATTTATCAGTTCATTCAAAGCAGTAATACGCTGGTCACGCGATGCTTCTGGTGGTGAAAGTGGGTCTCCAGGGCCGAGGGATCCAGTGGTCGCAGCAGTGCCCGTGTCTGCGACGTGTCCTCACCGAGCAGCATGGCCGAGGGCGCCTGGCCCTGCACCCCACTCCCCGCACACTGCGGGGCAGGAGAGAGGTCAGCTCACAGGACTCCCAAGAAGTGTGACCAGCAGAGCCCCCCCAAATTTCTTGGTGCAGCTGAAGGCTCCCCGAGGCAGGGCAGCTTCTGGGGAATGTGGGTTTGGCCCACGAGGACCGTCCCGGGAGCCTGGGTTAATAGCAGTGTCGCAGAAGTAGGAGGAGAGGGCGAGTGTGGTGGTGACAGTAACAATGGTCTCAGAACCATTAAGTTTATTATTCTGCCTCCGTTCAATTTAGGTTAATCAAACGCTGCTAAAAAGAACCATGTTTATGTTACAAAACTGAGTAAAAAACACAAAATTATATGTTCAAACATATAATTGAAACATGAATGTGGTCAATTAAAATATTTACAGATACTCGCATTTTCCAAATGAGTGGGGATGTGGTCTAAGTCAAGCGTTGTTAGTCTTCTTGCTTTTTGAAGGGCTGGAAGAAAACGTCCTGAGAGAGCCCGTCATGGAGCTGGGACGTGGAACTGCATCTCCACACGTGCGCGTGGAAGCAGTGACAGCCCAGTCCTTGAGCTGACGCTGAATTTTACTCCAGCGAATTATTTCTTCCAGGACTCTTATTTTGCTCACTTAATAAATCAATTCTTTGTTGGTTAGAATTTGGTCCAGAAGAGCTGATTCCCAAATAATTCATTTCCTTTATGTTTGATGAATGGAATTTTCAATAACGCGTCAGGCATTTGTCTGCCGGTGTGACTGTGCTGACAGAGTGTCAGCGGGTGTCCTCGGGCTGACTCCACTGCGGCACTGTTTGGCTGCTGAGGCTGCTGTGATCCGGTGGACACAGCCTGCATCACCACCTCCGGGCTCCCTCCGGGCTCCCTCGGGGCTCCCTCCGCAGTCCTGACCCTGCTCCCTCTGCGCTCACCACCGGCACCGGGCCACACCTGCCTAGGCAGGGAGCCGCCTCTGGGGCAGGCGCCGGCCTGGCCTTCAGGAGAGCGCTCCTGAGCCTTGGCCTCTGTGGTGCCCGCACTGCAGCTTGGCCTTTCCCATGTTGTAAGCCGTGTGCTTCTCTACCATCAAAAGCCACACGAATATGTCAAAGGTAGTTGCTAGAAACACAAGATTACTGATGCAAATACGATAGCATCCTTGACATTAAGTAAACAGCAACGGTAAACAGAATTCTGTTGCACATCTAGAGGAAGACCAGGGTTTCCCAAAAGCCGTAACTAGAAGGTGACATCAGCAACTGTGGCCAGGGTGACCCGCAGGAGCACATCTGCTCACTCTGACTCGTGGTTACGCAGCTTTGTCAAATGATGGGCTGCATGGCTTCCTCACATGAGGAAAGACTTAGAACAGTTCTCAAATCATCTTCCAGTTTTGCTGATGGACCTATGACAGAATGGAATGCAGATATTAAGTTGCTATTTGGTGAGTATTTGTTATGTGCTCCAAAGTGTTCTGCTTTTATTCTCTCATCACCGCTCTGACAATGGAGCCATCCGTTTTGCTCCTTTAAGGCAACTGAGTCTGTTGTTCAAGATCATCCAGTTACTTAGTGATGGTAAAATAACTTTTGTCTTGGAGAGACTGTCTCCAGATGTTCATTCCTAACCAGGAAATGAATCATGCAAAATAAATGACAATATTGAAAGCCGTGCTATGTATGTAATTAACAGAGGACCGGAAATGTGTCTCGGTAGTACAGCACTTGCCTGGCATGTTGAGGACCAAGATGGGATCCCTAACAATAAAAAAGTAAGAGTCAAGCTACTTTTTAAAAATCACTAAACTATCATAGAGACGGAAGAGGGCACAGCCTGGCTCTTTCTTTCAGACCCTCCATCGAGAAGCAGCCGTGAGAAGAGTGTGGCGTCCTCCTCCAAGTCCATCAGGGACACCAGATCGCGATATTTGTATCCACAGGAGCTACCAGCTAGGTGTCCTCTCAGTTCACCCTTTTTCCTCCAGAAGACCTGACTTCCTCACCTGTGTCCTGGGGTTCCCTGTTCTGAGGCATCAGTGAGCAGCTTTATTTAACTCTTACAGGCTTCCTTCTCTCTCCTCAGGCCGTGCATTCATTTCCTCGGCTAGGCCATCATCTCATACTTAAAGGACCTGATTCCTGTGTTCCATAGCCTGTGCTGACCTGCACGGGTGTGCCGTGGGAAAGCCGTGCCTTGTTTTCCCTTCCCTACTGCTTTGTTACTCGCTAAGGTTTACAGTTGCTACGCTGCGTTGTTTCTCCCGCTCACTGTACACCCTGCAGGTTTCTTTAAGTCTGGGAAGCGACTCTCTCCGCCCTTCTTGAGAACACGTTTCCTGCTTGTTTATCTCTCCTTTGGGTCTGAATCATCAGTGTGGCTCTGTCATTCCTCTGACTAGTTCAGAAATTCTGAAAACAGATAATTGATTCCCAATATTTACTCATCCCCAGCTCAGCACATTCCTGATTCCCCTTTATTTGCTGTTTCACTTGTTTTTGATATCTGCCAGGAACCAGCAGATTAATTAACACCAGCCTTTTAAGTAAATTAATTGTAAACTACCCAACCTCATTGTAAAAGATGCCTAAAAGTTACACAAAATTAATTAAATTTATCTTCTGTGGACACAATAAATCTTGGTGGTCGTCAAATCTAGTAAGTTGTCTGAGAGCGTCTGGAAACCTTATATTTATTTCCTGTCTCGGCCAAGAAAATACACCACATTGATTTTTTTTTCTTTGTAAAACAACCACTCATTTTTTTGGAATTAAGTTTTATCTGAATCAGCTTCCTGGCTAATTTTTTGTATTTGCTGCAGAGAAGCTTCCTATTTTCTAGTCCTGAGCCTCTTCTACCATTTTGAGTAGGACAGAAGGGTTACTGTCGCAAACAATCTCCTTGCCTTCCTGGCATTGTTGCAGACACTGGTTTCTCTTTTCAGCTGCTTTCATTTCCATGTTCCCGTCTTCCATCGCTTCCTCTGATGATCGCACCTGTACTCGTCCCCTCTCAGTATCTGGTGATCAGTGACATCGATGAGGGAGAGAACGCTGGCCGCCAAGTCCTGTTCTGCTCCCCTCCTGTGGAGCAGATGGAGGCCTGCTCACCTCAGTGCTACCTGGCTGAGCAGAAGTTGAGTGCATTGAAATGAATCAGTGACATCCGTGCAAGGCATATTCCTCAATAAAATTTATAGAAAAAGTATGAAGTTGTAAAGTATTTCCAAGTATCCAAGTAAAAAGACAAAATAAACATCACACAGTAAACTAATTTTATTTACTTGCCAAATTTCATTTTCATTAAGTTTATTGGTACAATTTAATCACCCATAGTGATCACATTCTTCATAGGGAACTCATACATGACACAACCTAATTGCTAAGCTGGCATTTATAGCTGTGGTACATTTCTTTAACTTGGACTGTTTAGAAATGGCTGTGTACTACAGTAGCTGGCTGAAATAGTTTACTCGATTTTCCTTTGAGGTTGAGCTAATGTTGGAGCACCAGGCGCAGTGAACTTCATGTTTGAGATTCACCTTACCACTCTCTGGAGAAACATGGTAAGTGAGAAGGATCTTAATTCTTCCGCAGTTACCGTCTCTTCCCACTTGGCATCTTCTGAATCTAGCAAAGCAAGGATTCTGAATCCGTGCATTTAGGAACGAGCTAACCTGAAGTAGCGTGCGGCTCCCCACTGCTGCAGAGGGCGGGCCCAGGTGTGCAAAGCCCACATGCGTCTCACATGGCCTGAATCCCACCGTGGCCACGGCAGGTTTGTGGCTTTCTCACACTCCCCGGCCATGTTTCCCTGTGTTCTAAGTTGGACGACCTCAACCACAGCTGGATTTCAAAGTTTATCTCACCTACGAAATCATAAGAAACTTAAGTAAATATGTGGAAGTTTATTCAAACTAAATTTTTGATCACTTAAAAACCAAGATTCATAGTAGGGCAATTTTTATTTGTATTTTCTTAAATTGGTAGAAACTCAAAAATCAAACAATAAAGTTGCTAAAACTGAATGACATAAATGAAACCCTGTTATACTCACCTTTTGGCAGGTGCAACCCTCATATATATGAAAAAAATCACTTTTCAAGCTGCGTATTTTTCTCATTAAAATGCATATTGTAAAGGTCTTGATTTCATAATGATTTCGTCTTACTTTAGAAAACACAATTTACGTTCATTTAATAGGCTTCTACTAAATCACTGGTTTTAATTAAGAGAACATATTGTGGAAACTTTTGTGTTTAAAGATATATTTAAGTTTAACTTGTAAGTTTGAAGCCATTTTCTTATAATAAAGTTGAGATTAAAAAGTAGAGTGCTATTTGTAGGCTTGGAATTAGAGTAAATGAACAGGGCTCTGCTTTTACATTTAATTATTATATATATTTTAGAAGTAAAACCAATTAGCATTGAGATACAATAAATAAATGACTACTTCATTTCTAAATTACCTTTCACAAAGGAAAAGCTGAAGTCTATATAACACACGCCATGCAACATCAATGTGACCCAAATCCTTACCCCAAAGGAATTATCAGAATAAATCATTATAATGAGTTTCAAAAGAAAAACACACTTGTAATATTCAAAGATCTAGAATATTTCTTTGCACAGTCATTAAATGAGGTCCATAAGCATAATTCATGAATTGAAAACACTGGAAATATTACTATAATTCTGTCATTTTTTTTCCCAAGATTTTTTTACTTTCAGTAAGCTCTTTCCATTATTTCAATTTAGGAGGCTGGCAGGGCCACGGGCACATGGGCAGCCAGGTTTGTTCACATCTGTCCCTGTCAGGGACCCTGCATCAAGAAATGATGGTCTCAAATACTTATGATCTGGTCTTTTGTTCTTGACACTTCATCTAAAACATTTGACCTTCTTCAATTTCCTCCCAACTTTTGACTTCTAGATTCAGTAGGCAGAAATCTGTCTAAGTGGAGACAATATGACATGGAACTTTGTCCTCTAAAGAGTAGATTATACTGACAAATTACTGTGAAGAGTAATGTAAAGGTTGTCACCGATTTCAAATGTTAGGGCTGTAAAGTATCTGTGTGGGTTCTCATTACCCAGACAGTACGAAACGAACCTTGCTTCCTTCCCAGGTTTAGCTGTGTGAAACCTGAGCTTGATGTGCTGATGCTGCTCTGTTGGCTGATACATTAATAAGCCGTCCATGTGTGTCCTTCCGGGGGGGGGGGGGTGATGAATTTCCCCTGTTAAAAACACACCGCCTGAAGATTCTTTGTGTGTCTGTGGAATGGAATAGTAATATCAATTGGAACTGACTATAAAATCTCAGTGATAGTAAACAGTCTAGGCACAGGGCATCTTTTCTTCCAGCCTGAGGCAAAGAAGGGGGGACCTGCCTTTGGAGGAGGAGGGGAGCTGTGTCCCTGAGGAGGGATCGCATCTCCAGGTTATCAAGCTCATGAAATCACAGCATCCTCCACAATGGCTGAGATATCGAGATGGCTCTGGGCTTCAAAAGCAGTTTTATTTTTGTATAATGAACTTGCGAAACACTAAAGCAGTTCCTGCTCGCCTATTATGGACATTCTGCTGTGGAGAATTCCAGTGCGTGTACTTAATTTCCCTGAGAATCTAGCTGGGAGTCGTCTGTGTTCTCGTCTCGCCTCCAAGGGCTGTGAAGCAGATGTGCAGCATTTCATCCTGAAGAATTTATGAGAGAAAAACTTGTCTGGTGACTCAGTTGGGAGAGCAGAATTTGGTGTGATCAAAAGAATAATAAGACAGTTTTCATATAATTTTTGGAGACGTGACTAAATTTAGTAATTGTAGGTTATTTTTAAGCTTTTTCATTTCCCTACCCCAAAATAACTCTACATTTATTTGCTCCTCTTTGGTAAATCCATACATACACACGAACTCGGAAAATGTGATGTCTGTGGAGGATCACATGTAAAAGGACCTGTATGGTTTATTCTTTTTCTTATTATATTAAATAAAATTGATAAAATAGTGTCTTCCTCACTTTATTGAAGCCAAGATTGTTCCGATAGTATTACTTTGCGTCTATCAGTGTTTGTCAGGGTAAAATCTATTATGCATGTGATATAAGTAAGACCTTAACTTACATATATGTGTACAAACATAATATGTATATGTACATGCATATGTATATACACTTTAGAAAGAACCTCTTAAAAGAAATTATTCAGGAAGGAGTACAGAAGGAAATGAAAGGAGAAGTGAAAGTTAAATGGGTAATGATCTGCATATATATCCTATTAAAATTTGTTGTAATGTTTACTTTTAGTGACATACAACTCCTGTATAAAAAGAAATGACAAAATGGTTTATTATAAGAAGCACAAATCCATCTGACCACCTAAAGAACTATCTTTCATTAGTTGAGTTAAACACAAATTTTACTCTCAATTTTCTTAGCTATGTAGAACAGTTTGAGAACAAGAAAGACCTCCTACTGGGAGTGATATGTTACCAATATGCTCTTTGCTTTATGCTCAAGAAATCTGTGGATTTTTATATTATATTATTATAAATTCTTCCTTAATTCTTAAATGCTTACAGTAACATTTCATTTGATAACATTTTATTTTCAGTTAGAACACAGTGACATTTTTATTTCTCTTTTTTTCAGTGCATTAAGCTTATAGTAGATGACTTGAGAATAAGCATTAGGGCATAGAGATAACATATGGTCTCAATAGGTAACTGACACATGAAAGAAGAAAAATGTGATTTAATGATGCTATTTCAGTATTCGTAATTTAACATATGGCTTGAGGAGATAAAATAAGCAATCAATGTGGACCTTGAAACTCTGGATGAAACTACTGCATATATGAATCTATGTATTTCATGCAGTTTTAATGTTGAGATCATCAAGGGTCACTAACCCGCTCCCAAAACATACTATGGAAGAAAGAATTTGACCTCAGGTTCTATACATAGCAAAATACATTGGTTTCTAGTCTCATATGACAATTAAAATGGAGCACTTTTTCTCTGTATTACATATTAGTTTACTCATCTATATTAATCTATGTTCTATACCTCTTAATCTTTATGGTACACAATGGTATATAATCTATAGTACATAGGATACAGAAATGTATTAAGAATTTGTAAATATACAAAGGAATAATTTAACTCATAGAACTGAGCTTCTCGTGTCACAATTTGTTGTTTAAAAATTACATTTCTTTTCATATATTTCAGTATATTCCAAAAATGAGTATACTTGATAATCCAAAACATCACTATGATATATTAAAAGAGACTGTGTGTGTGTATGCATGTGCATATACACACATATATTACAGATAAAGCCTTTCCATTTCTGCTGGAGTAGTTTGAAAACTAGAGCATGGTGGGGAAAGTCGAGAAACGGTGTTGAAGGCCACCTGGACCCTGAGAACTGTCAGCACAATGTCAGTATGCGGCCTGTGTCTCTCCTGTGCAGCCTTCTGATACCTGACAATTTCAGAAGTTTCTTTGGGCAGTGTGTGTGTGTGTGTGTGTGTGTGTATGTGTGTGTGTGTGTGTGCATAGGTCTATGTTTATATGTTTGTACACAGGCATATTTGAATGTGTGCCCTCTGAGTTCATGTAACAGTAGTAATAGTAAAAACTTTATCTTCAAAATAATCTGATTTTCATCAAGTATCACAAAATACACACAATCTACATTACTTGCATGTCCTTTTTAACAATTAAAAATTCTTCAAAGACATCAAGTTTACAATGTCCAAAAGTTACCAGCAGTGTATGAAACCATAAATGGGAGATAAAGACCATTGCGAGCCAGGCTGGGCCTTGGAGGAGTAACAAGATGCCAATTCGCCCTTCCCATGAGCCAGCTGGCACACAGCCTGGGAGACAAGAACACGCCCTCACCTCCATTCACCCCATATAAGAGACCAGTTGATTTGGAGAACAGGCTGAGCTGATAGCATCTGAGGTAACAAAACAACTTAACGCTTGTATTGTTTGATTGAGTTTGGAGGCCTAAGGCCAGTAGTTTGAGCATCTATTAAAGGATAACAATATGTAATATAGCGAATATGGGGCATTTCCTTCTGTCTTGTTTTGAAATCCAATATTGTTCTCACTGTTTGGTTTTGTTCCATTTTATTGTTTTGTTTTGTGCAGTGTTCTGTTTTGACTGGTTTTATTCTATTATTGTTTTGTTTGATTGGGCAGCAATTTTGAAGATAACAAGAGGCATTATGGTAGTCATTGTCGATTTCCTATTACTCTGTTTTCAAATCCTGTATCACTTTCACTGTTTTGTTTTTATTGGTTTTTTGTTTTATTTTGTTTGAACTCTTTAAAATATGCTTTCATTCTTTTGATTGGTTTTATTTTGTTTTGATTTGATTTGATTATGTCTCATGGTGTGGACAACTATTTTGAAGAAAACAGGAGACTTCATGATTGGCATTGTTGATTTCCTATTATCTGTTTTTGAAGTCCTCTATCACTTGCATTGTTCTGTTCTGATTGGCTTTATTCTGTTTTGTTTGGTTTTATTCTCTTTAAAATTAAGAAACATTTTTAAAAAATGATCATTGCAAAATGAAAGTCTTGAAAGGTAACAAACAGGGTAGTTAAGAACTTAAATCTTTGTTGACACAGTTGTACTCTTGGTTATTCTTTGGTAACTAAGCAGCATTAATAATGATGCTTCCTAGGAATTATAAATTTAATGTGGTGAGACATTCTACATTCTATTTTTACACATGTTAAATTTAAAAATTGTGAATTCTGTACATTGCTACTAGTACACATCCTCAAATATGAATGACTACAGAATGAAATGACCCAATATCAACATCTGAGTAAATCTTCTTTGAATTGTTGGCTTTTGAGCTCATAAAGTGAACTCTAATTGCAATAAAATTATGTTCTTCAGTTTTTATGATGTCAAAGATAATGAGCCTAAATTTTTTTGGATTAAAACTATGCAATTTTTTGTATGTGGTACTAGGGACAGAGCTCGAGACGTTCTCACTGAGCTACCTGCCCAACCCTTGTAAAGTTTTCATTTTGAGACAGGATCATTAAGTTCTTCTAGTTGGACTCAAACCTGTGATCTTCCTGTCTTCTTCTCCCTGGGTACTGGAATTACAGGTGTGCGCTTCCCGCCTGGCCTGTAAATGCATTTTGGTTGAGTTAAGCAATGTATAAATATATCAAAGCAGTGATAATTTACAACTTTATAATGATTAAAAGAAAACAGCTCTCCTATTCCCTGCCCCTTCCCTACCATGTGGCCTGGTCCTGTACTAGGCAGAGAGGTTATGGAGGAGCATTTGGGAACAGAGCAGGAAGAGACAGAGTACAAGTGAGGATGGAGCTAGGCTCCTTGGGGGGTGTCTGAGTGATCTGCACTTCGAGTTAGCACAGATGACGGGGGCCCCAAAGACGTGTGGCTGTGGGGCCTAAGTGCCAGTTGGAGTCAGGTACATCTGAGGTTTCTGGTCTGCAGACGGAACGGCTGCAACCCTGAATACAGAGCCCTGGTAGATTGGCTGGGGGACTCAGGGCCCGGAGAGTGTGATCTGGAGTTCACCTCCTGGCTGTCCAAGAGGACAGGCAGGCTGGCAGGGAGCTCAGAGGGCAGATCTGACCCACGAAGGATGAGGGGACAACATGGCCAGCTGTTCGGCAGAGTCATCTGTGCACATGGGAACACCAAGGCTTTATCACAGAGAGGGAAAGGCCACAGCCTCTCACTCGAGGAAAGCGTGCCCCAAGATCTAGCGCTGTCCCCATGTCCCCTGAGAGTAGGCTAGAAAAGTCCCTGTGGGGATGGCTAACACAGTGCTAAGGTAGAGAACACCACTGTGGGGGACCCAGGCTGAGGCAGGAACACAGCCTGCCCCTCCTGGCTTTCCCTGACCACCTGCTGCTCGGGTTCTCAGCAGGCAGCGCCCTTCCCTGCAGCTCCCACCAGGAGCCTGGAAATCTTTCCTGACCTCACCCCGCATCTGCATCCCAGGGATGCAGGCTTTCGTTGAACAGGACTCATTCCTTAATTTATTAACTTTCTTTCATTCTTTCTTTTCTTTGTCTTCATCTTCACTTACTAACATTATTGGGCTTTTTTGTTTTGTTTTTTGTTTTTCCTCGAATTTGCCCCCCCACAAAGAGCAGGACATCTATTTTCACAATTCCCCAGCACTCAGCATCCTTGAAAAATTGTATGATGTCAAAAATACTTGTTAGAAAAAAGGAGAAAAGGAAAGAAAGTGTGAAGGGTAGAGGGAGAAAAGTTAAAAAGCAGAACTGAAGCTATAAGTATATGAAATCATTAAGGAAATAAGTGCCAGAGAAATACAAGATTTTCAACAGTATAAAATGGATCATATAATTTCAATACAGAGAAAAATGCTTCAAAAATTAGGTACAAAGTGCATAGTCTACGTGAACTACTTGCTTGTGCAATGTGATGAGTTGTAGAGGTGTTTCACATACACAGGTACCACACTCACTCATACACACATGCCCCCAGTGTATCCACCACCAAGTGAAATGCAGAAAACACTGTGGAAACCCTGAGTCCTCCCTGAACCCCAGCAGGCAGCAGCCCCCCGATCAAACCCGCACTCTGACTTAGCGCTCTGGACTCCTGTTCCCTTCCGTGAAAGTCATAACTGAAAACATGCAGCGTGCTCTCCAGGGGCCTGGTCTTTCCTTGACATTACAGCCATGAGATTACTTCTGCTGTTTTGATTAGTATTTTTCTTTGAAGAAAGTAATAAGCTATAAATCTTAAAGCAAACTTTGAGAAATTTTAAATGATCATTCTCCCAGAAATTATTTCCTTAGGCCAAAAAAGAAAACAGAGACCCTAGTTAATGCTGAGAGGATCCGTATTTTATAATCTACGTGGGAAAACTAGTCTGACATTTGGAAATGTATTAACAAATATTCAGTATTTTCTCATAAGAGTCTCACTAAAATAATTTTCTTCATGAAAAAACCTATAAACATCATTTATCTCATTGTATAATGTTTATAAAGACTTTAGCAAGTCACATTTCATATATTTGATAGTGGGATTTGGCTCTCAAGAGTGTTCTAATTTTTGGAAATGTAATTTGCTTTCTAAGAGCTGTTTTACATTAGTCAAAAAATTAATCACAAAGTACAGAGTCGCCACACTTCCCCTGCCCCGTGTATAACCAGCGTCCCGACGCCCAGCACCCAGATTAAAGCTGTACTCACCTGTCCTGGGTGTGATGTGTGCATAAGAAGCTCACCAGTGTCCAGGGTGCACCAGGATGGGATTGGACGGGTTCAGGTGGTCACCCGGCCACACAGTCACCTTCCGGGCCCGGCCATCCCCCTCTGAGCTCCCTTATCCTCTCTCACTTCTCAGGCTGCAGACCGCCGCTCTCTGCAAATCTAAAGCTTTGCGTTTCCTAGAACTTCCTAAAAATGGACTACAGAGAAGTGTCCTGGTGGCTTCTTTTACTTATAAAACGCTTTTAATAATCATTCTCGTGCATGCCAGCTCTCCGTTTTTATTGCGAAGCAGTATTCCATTGTCTGGCTGTGTGGCTCTGTCAGGACTTGCTCAACTGTTCAGCAGCTGAGAGAAACTTGTTTCATTTTGATTTTTTGCCTATTAAGTAAAGCTGCTATAAATTTTTGAACACAAGTATTTATGTGAAAGTATGTCTCCACTTCCTGTGGGTAAACATTTAGTGCTGGATTTCTGGATCGTAGAGTGAGTTCTGTGTTTAGTATTATACGAAACTTGCAGCCTGTTTTCCACAATTTTTGAGTTTGACATGTTCCTAAGCAATGCGTGCGCCTTCCACCTCCTCGCTCACGCTGGGAATCACCAGTGTTCTTGGTGTGAGTTATAAGACACCGCATGCAGCAGCCGCACACCCAGTGCTGCTTTGCCTTTTCCTGGCTTCCAGTCAAGCGCACTGATTTGCCCTATGTGCTTTCCATAAAATCCGATGTAAGTATCCTTCACGCTGTGCAGAGTTGCTTTATTAGTATTCAGTTGTAGAAGCCATTTATGTATTTGAATTTGTGTTTTGAAATAAGTTCTCCCAGTGAAGGTCTTTCCTTCTTAGCAACGTCTTTCTAAGAGCAGAAGTTCTGCATTTGGCATAAATCCAAAAGCTCAGCCCACTTCTCTTGCACTGGGGACACTAGAAACGCGCGTACTCCTCATGCTGCTCTGTGTGCACCTCATGCGTGGTCTGTGCTCACAGGACAGCGGGCCCAGGCAGCCCCAGCAGAGGTCACCCACATGAAAGAGGGCCCCTGGTTCTGTCTGAGCACCCCTGTCTCCTCTGGGGCTCACACAGTGCAGCCTGGTTTCCCTGGCCTTTCAGAGCTTGGTTCTCTGTGTCCTTGACCCGGAAGCCCAGCCTCGCACTGGCGCCCTTCTCCCCACCACTGTGGAGGGGCTGCGCCCAGCAGCCAGCAGTGACCTGTGTGACTCCTGCCAGTGCCGCTCTCAGGGACCCAGGCCTGGCTGCCTACTGCCCTGCCTTCAGTCCCCTCCTGTGTGACGCTGTGATTTGTGTGCCCTTGTCCAAGGCAGAGTGGGGAGTCTGTCCTTTTCGTATCACACTGGCCAGTGTGAGACTTAGCCTTGCACGATACTGCAAGTACCAAAATCTATATTGACTGTATTGATGAGCATTTCTGTTTGACCAGATAAAGTTGTCAGTAATATCAGCATTCTAAGAGTGACAAATCTGTTGTGTTAATACTGATACATTTGCACAAAGCCATATTGCTTCCTCCTTGACAAAGCTTCTATGGGGAAAGCTTTATCTGAGTGGGGAAGGTACCGAACCCGTGAGCCTTGTTCAGGCCCCCAGTTTCCTTCTGTCCCTTGTGGGCTCCTCCTCTGTGACTTATGTTGTCGGCTTTGCATTGAGATCTTGGCCCAGCTGTCCTGTAGACGTGCCAATGCCTGCTGCGTGCTGGGTGTCTTCATGGAACTTGCTTGTCCTTGGAGAACCATGCTCGGGTAGAGGCAAGGCAGGAGTCACCAGTCGCCTGGGTATTTTCTGGATGTGTGGCTCATGGGAGCATTTAATTTAACTGGACAAATTAAATGACCTTTAAGTCTTATATCTGCCCAGCTCAGGGATAGGCAACTTAAGGTGGTCACAGACGGTGCGACCAAGACACTCGCATTCCCCACAGATGACTTTCTAGAAAACACGCTGGGTTAGAGTCACCCGCCCCCAGGCCTGCCCATGCTCTAGGAGTAGGAAGTTCACACTCTTGCGTGTGGTATAGAGCCCCATCACCATCTGACTACAGTTTTCAATTTCAGCTTCTTCTCTGTCTACCCCTACTGCGGAGAGGGATCATAATCTGCTGGAAGTTTATGGGCTCCAGAGTCCAGAGATTTTTATTTTCTTAGTGATGCATTCGTGTGATATTTACCAGGGTGCTGTCATCTCAGTTTGGGGCCCTCAGGCAAGTGTGCAGGGGACAGTGTCAGTGCCCTCATTGCAGGGCTGGGAGAGCTATGTGCTGACCTGCTTTTCTAAGTGTGTAACATGAGCTGCCTTTAACAATGCTCATTAAGTTCTCGTGGTGTCATTCGTCATCATCTGTGTCCACGAACATGCTAAGCCGTCGGGAGGCCACAGTGCTGCTCATGTAACTCCCACCTCCTCGGACGCTCTCTGCCATGCTTGGGCCTGCCTCAAAACCACCATCTCTGTAACCTCCTACGCTCAAGAGTGGAATTATTATTTTCTTCTTTTGTATTCTGATAGTTCTGTTTATACGTCAGCTATAAGAACGATATTAGCAACTAATTGTTTATACGTCTAGTTGTCAAACTCACTCCATGGTGCGTTCATTCAAGAGATGTGAAAACTTACAACTGAAGTGAGATACATTTACATATGTGCACACACGTGTACATGTATTAGAGTTCACTTATTCCTATATTTGAAGAGCTTATTTTTCCTAAAATGTGCACTTAGCTGAAAAGCAGAATCTGGAGGCCTGTACTGGACCTGTATTGATCTGATTCCTTTGGCTTCCACTGAAGTTAATCAGACAGACAGGGTCTGCCTCCCTGGTAATTCCCAGTGTGGAAGTTAAAGAATCACAAAAATGGAATTGGAAACATTAAGAGTAAAACTAAAACGTCTCTATTGCAGAAAACAACAAACTAATCTGCCTTTGAGTTCTAGGGCAAGCTTCCTAGAGGTGGAGAATGGTAAGATAGCGTGTGAACAGCACGTAGAAATTAACTTGCTTTGGAGCAAGAAGGCAGGAAGTGCAGTGTGGACATGGCCGTGAATCCTGAGGGGCCAACATCATTAGACAAAAACAGCTATGGGATTAGGAAATTCACTGCCGGGTGTGTCCCGGTAGTCACAGAGGCCTGACCTTGAGCACTGACTGGTCCCTGCTCCTTCCGGTCTGGCACTGTCCCCTGCTCTGCTCCCGGCCACCGTGACCTGAGCAGCTCTGCCCCACTGGGCCCGGCTGCCGGGAAGTTGCTGCCCTGGAGCCCACTGACGATGGGCTGAGTGTCCTGAAGCTCTTCCTTGAAGAACCGGGATAGATGTTAAGTCGCAGTCATCAGAAAGCTGAATGAGGTAGTGGACAAAGGTTCTAAGGAACGACAAAACACACACTCCTAAAGGTAGCGTGCGCTCCTAGTGCAGAGGTAGCCCCAGAATCACCCTGCTAGCTTCCCATCCCTAGAGGAGTGAGACTTCCCCTCACCGTGAGATCTGTTGTTGTGAAAGTGGCCGCAGCAGCCAACAGTGTAGCCCATGCACTGCAAGACCATTGGAGGTGATGGGACATAAAGAGGCAGGGCTGGTCACGCAGATTGGAGGCTGGGATAGATGGTGTCACTGCAGAGGAAGAGAAGCCACCGAGTAGGAACTGCTCGGAATTAGTATCTGTAGGAACTGCCGACTGAATGGGTGTAGGGAAGGAGAATTGTAAAGGCCACCTGGGTCTCAGGTGGCTGGAGTCATGACCTAGTGAAAAAATATCTGAGTACCCAGGACTTTCTTGTGATTTACATTTTTAATTTAGAAGGAAGTATCTCTGATGGCATTGGTTTGAATGGTATTTTCAAAAAAGCAGAAGACTTCATCTTGCCAGGGAATATTTTTTGAAGACTGATAAAAGAAACATACCCACTCTTTTCCAATCATAGTCAAATGCAAATCATTTTGCATGTGGGAAGTATTTATGGACAGGTGCTTAGTGAATTTCTTAGAAGGGGTAGGCTTCTCGGAGGGTGATCCCGTGGGGTTCCTGTCTGCGGGAAGCAAAATGAAACTTCACTTATCAAATTAGTCTAGTAGTACACTTCCAAGAATCATTTATCATGTGTTTCTTTTATTCTTTTCTATTTTTTATTTGTATGTGAATAGGTAAAGTAGAATTCTAATTTATGTTTTACAATCCAAATTTCTTATGAAAGTAATTATTCTTTTGTTTACGCACTATTCAGTTGTCAGGAGAAAATTGAAATACCTATCTCAAAAATATGTATGTATGGTTCTGATGTAGTTTTACCAGAAATTATAAAGTTAGTGACTTTATAAATACCTTGGCCCAGATCTTCTCTGCAGATTTATGTCTTTCTTAATCCTTCTAGATAAACCTGTCTTGAACATAGTATAATTCTATGGCTTGTATGATGACCTAGAGAACACATAAAATTGCTGGAGATGAAAAATGTCTTTTAATCACAGTGTTTTTCTCATCAAGGAATAAAGACCTAACTGGATTATGAATCAATTCTAATATATTATTTAAAGATTGACTTAGGAAACTGTTACTTCATCGTTTCTCCTCAAGATCAGAGATAATTCAAAGCTTAGCATATATGTATATAAATATTCAGTCGAATAGTCATTTCCACGATTCACTTTAATGCTCTCCTCATGTTTCAAGAACTGTACAAAAATATTGACTAAATATTTTTGTTCTTTGTAAGATGCAAATGATCTGACACAACCCGTTACAATACATCATCATAATTTTTGAAAGTGTATTTCCTTAGCAAAGTTAAAATGCACTGAATTTTCTATCTAAAGCAATTTCTTCAGTCCTTCATGATGCATTTTAATGCATTCTTTAAAGATTCCACAAGTATAAATGGGCATGCTAAGGCTTTGAAAATTGCTATGGAAATTGAGGAAGCAGAACGCCCTTTAGGAGTGTTCTTGGAATTCCTTTCTTTGCTGTATTTATCAAACAAAAACCAAAATTTAAGAAGAGTCTCAGAATATTTTACCCTCATGGTAATTGACCAAATGGGGCCCAAATGCCTCAATCAAAATAACCACCCTTATATTCTTCAACTCGGGCCTCATGCACTCAGAACCACAGCTACGGAGAAAAGTTTTACGAGCATCATTTAAGTCACATACCCTTTCCACAGTTCTTGCCAAACTTCTACACAGTAGGAACTATGAGAATGAGTGCCAAAACCTCACGTTCCTGATAGAGCTTCCAACAGCTGCAAACCCTTAAGCTTCCAGTGCAGCTGCCTTGAGTCAAACTATTGAAAGGACCCACAGAGGCAGATGCACGGACTACATATGTTCAATAACTTAAAGCAATAATAAGAATATGTGGTTGTATTAAGGCCATTAGACAGGAGGGAAATTGCACAAGCAGTCTCTAATTGACCTTGCAGGGAGCGTCTGAGATCCCTCACTGCGCCTCTATTAGTCTTCAAGTCATCTACTTTTGTGAGGATTACATATCCTTTCAACACACAAACCCACACGAAATAGAGGGCAATTATGTTGGTTCAGCTAGTGCCCAGTCTCTGATTTGCAATTTTCCAAGGGAATGCCATCTGAACAGTTAATTCCTGAAAAGTCTACAGCGATTTCTGGCACCGAATTATTACTAGGAATCCAATATATGGGATATATATACCGAGTTGGAGAATGGAACCTACCGCAGACATCTGATCTGTACTATATAAAAACAAAGAACAAATTCAAGTGAAACCTCACATCTGATGAAAAAACCTAAAACATGTTTTTCTTCCAATTTTTGAGAACTAGATTTGGCCACGCTGTGTGCTCTTGCACCCATCGAAGTTCTGAACGAGTTCAGTTACAACTTTAGAAATGTTTGACCTTTCTTTTGAAGAACATTAGAAAACTAGATGTCTGAAAATTGATTTTTCTATTCTTGCAGCTTCTTTTCACAGTTAACTGAACATTATCGGGCAGAGCTATGTGAAGATCAAACTGACATCTAAAGATTTTTGTTGGTTTATGGAAATGGCCTTGTAGAATTCACATCTCTTCATTCGAGCACAATTCCGTGGGACTTGTTTATGCCCAGTTTCTGTGCTTCTCTTCCTGTCTCTCCAGAGATTCGTCATCACGGGCACAGGAGTAGCCCTGGAGTCAGGGATAAGTCAGGGCTGGAGTAACTGACACTGGAGGTGATACTGACATGTGTGTAAGGCCTCGTCCATCATGAGTTTGAATTCATGCGGTGGAAAGCTGGTGCACTGTGATGATCGGATTGCATGTCTTCATGCAGAAGAGGCAGGATATGGAAAGTGGACGGGCCTGCAGTGTGAAAACCGTTTGGGGAACACACAGATCTGTGCTGGTGTAGCTACAATAATGCTGCCTTTTCCTCCTTTGCATTACACAAGTAAATAATCCTCACATTTACTGCCTGCCTCTAGGATACTTAGAACCTTTCCACTATGTTGTGAGTACACACACATATTTTATCATATATATGCATATGGTCATGGGAGAGTCATCTTGTGGTGAACATCTTTGTGAGAAGTTTTGTTAGCTCGCGGTTGGTATGAACTCTGATGGGGCTTTGATGAGATGCGTTATGCCTCGCCCGTGGGTTCATCGCTCAGCTTCTGCTTGCAGCACTGTCCTCCCCAACAGCCTGCCCGTCCCTGAAGCACGCTGTCAGAGCACACTGCCTGCTTGGCAGTTCTGCACACTTTTGTTCTTTCTCGGAGAGTACACGTGACCCTACGTGCATCCTGAAGGAAGTGTGCCCCTTTCACGATCCCCTTTCTCACACCAAATGTAATGAGCAGGGTGACGGCAAAGCCCAGCTCCTCCAGGCTCCATAGATCCAGTGAGACTTTACCAGGGACTTTCTGGTGACCTAGAGTACAAGGCTGCTTCACTGAGCTCACAGCACCACGATCCCCTCTCCAAGCATTTTATTCCCCACTGCGTCTGAAGCTGCCCCTCGGTGAATCGGATATTGAGCTAAGGACTCAGTGTTCCCTGAGTTGGCCGGGGCTGGGAGTACCTTGAGTCCCTGCCACACAAATGAACACTGTGGCAGGAGGCGGGATTAGCCAAGGAGCTTGTTGGAAGACGAGACCTAAGTACCTGTCTTCTTTGAGGATAGACTCTTTGTGTTAAGATCCTTGCCTCAAGGGAAGAAAAACACAGATTCACATGTGCGCCTGCATCAGTGTGGTTTTGCGTGCATCAGTAACACTGCAGTGGCACGATAAAACATACTCTTGTCTTCCTGGTGGGGGCTATTTTGGAATTTATTGTCATGTAATATAAAAATAATGTACTGATTTTGTTATCCATAAAAATAACTAAAATTCATTAATGCCAACTGTAAGACAGACACTTCCAGTTTCTATGTTAATCAGCATACTGGTTTTATGAAGTGGCATGTGTTAGTCCCTTTATCTAGGTAAGTTCACTGAGTCCCCGGAAGTCAAAATTACCTTCCCTAACTCAACTGCTGAACCAGGACCCCACCTCTCCTTCTCTGTATGTTCCTCTGTCCTTTCCACAGCAATGACCCACTGCCGGAGCAAAGATAGGCTGAAGTCTAGAGAAGGTGGCATGGTATGGCATGGAATGGTATTCCATTCTCAGGAAGATTATGTCTATCTTAAAGGTCCTGAAGGCAAATAAGATGGCACATAATTTTTCCGAACATTAACATGGAATGACTATTTTACAAAATGACAAGACATTCACTTACTTAGTAAAGTCAGTGTCTATGTATGTGCACCAGTGCACATGGAAATAGTCATGATCCTCTCCTCCACTTGCTTGGGGACCGGCATGGGGCTCCTCTTCCTCCAGCCGATTTCCCCCGCAGGCTCCCAGAACACTGTTCCTCTGTACGGAGAAAAAACGGAGGTTGTGAATTGCGGTTCATGTTTTCATTCTTGCTTTGACTGAACATCTGCTCACCCAGGACCAGCGTTTTTAGCTCCATCTCCTCATTACTATGGTTACCATGGTATATGCTCTATTTTAGTCCTGTATCTATTGGCGTGTGGCCATCCTCTTTTGAGGGAAGAAAGAAGTTTTCCAGAGCCAAACTGGCCTTCTATTCAGTAAATATGGTAATTTTTGCCTATGCTTAGTTTCTACCCGTCCCCTTTCCTTTATGATTGGCATTATTCTGTTAGGAAAAGGATCATTCCATCCAACATTTTTTGTGTGGATTTAACCACACATTTTCTACTTAATTACTCTCTCTGTTTTGAAAAGTTTCCCCTTAATTGCACTTATATAGGATTTGTTTCTATAGTCATTGTGATATGTAAATGTGACAGTTGCCTGCTTCTATTCCTCTAAATATGGTAACGAGGAAGAAGATGCTTGATATTGCAAAGTGCAGACCATACTGTTACTGTATTTTTGCTACCCTGTAGCTTTGGGCTCTTCCACGACACAGCTGCTAGTGGCGTGCAGCCATCGTGCGGTGGGACTGTGCTGAACTGTCCATGCACAATTTAAAGACTTCATAAGAAAAAAACTAAACTACTTCAATAATTTTTATATTTCAACAGTTCAAATTAAGGTTTTATATCCGGTAAAATCAATACATTATTAAAATTAATTTCAACTTTTACATTATTGTTTAATATTATTGACAGGATATTTAAAATATCATATATAATCTACATTGCATTTCCATTAGTGCTACTTCAGGACATTTCTGAAATTCAGCATGATGTCAGTAAAGACTACCATTAGTATATTCATTCATCAGGATTATATGCATGTTCTTATTGCCAACTCTGACATCTCTACCCATGTCTCCATAGGTCAAAAGTGTCTGTCATTTAAAGGAATCACAGTAAAATTCCCAAGATAAATGTGAAACACATAATCTGTACTTTCTAATAAAAACTATGTGGTGGGCATGCATAGTTAGGTAGACAGATTGACAGATAGATGCTACAGAGTTTTCTCTCTCTTTCTCTAACACATGTATCAGTGAAACAATTTCTTAGTTGAGCTAATAAATTAGTATCTTTATAACTGTGAGATATATGCCCATATAAAATATGTGTTTTATCAGGTAATAAAATTTTATAGCCAAAATATGCATAAAAAGAAAAAAGACATAAAACTCATGATGCTCAGTGTGAAAAAGGGGTAGAAACATCAAAATATCAACTTGTTATGCACAAACGTAATTATGTTTTGTAAGTCTATTGTTGCAGGTTCCATATGGAAATATTCATAATAAATAGTAGAAGAAGGAAAAAATTCCTAGGAAATTTTAGTAATTTAGATAATTTTTCCTCATCATCAATTTATAGAATGAGAACAAAATATTTCATATACTAGAAGTTTTACAGTGAGTTTACCAGTGTGGGAATATTAAAATATATATAACAAGATATGTAAGTATATATCAAAAATTAGAAATTATTAACTTATTTTCAAAAGGTTTTCAGCAAAACAGTCAGCGCTTTACTTGTTTGTCCTATATATCGTATTAATCAGCTTTCTCACTGCGGAGGCGCAACACCCAACACTCACAACTTAAAGGAGAAGTTTAACTAGACTCATAGTTTCCAATGATTCCGTCTGCAGTCTGATGTCTATAAAGCAGAAAAATGTTGGCAAAAGGTCAGGGTCAAATAGAAAAGCTCAGCTCATGGGGGCAGGGAGCTGAGCCCAACAATGGCACAAGAGAGAAGGCCCAAGGGCAGACACAGAGCCGAAGGCCAGCTTCCTGTCACCCCCCAGGCCCACAGGGTGCCTTGCTGGCCAGCGAGGTGTTTCTGCAGCCAGTGAAGCGGACGTATCAGAACTAACCGATGCATTGAACTTTATTCCTATTACTCTATTATTCATTATTAACTCTAAATACGCAAGTTTTATGGAAAACTTGCTCACTCATAAAACCTCATTTAATCTGAAGAATAGATTTTTCTCTTGAATTAATTATAAAATACTTCCAATACTACACTAAGGTATTTACCACAGAAAATGTACTAATTATTTTATTAAAATGAAATCTACAGACTAGTGAATGTATAAATGGTTAATAAATGTTCATTCAAAAACTTTTACTCTTAAAAAAGACCAGTCCAGACTTTGGAATCATACACCCATAATGTAGAGCAGCAGCAATTTAGGGTTTGTCACTGGAAGTGTTTCTGTTGGCACTGAGTCATTTGCATAGTTAGTATGTTTCACAGTCCTCAGAGGTCTGTAGCTGTAACTCTGTGTGTGTGAAACGCAGGAGACGCCACATTCCAGAATCTGACAATCATACACCTTCTTTTCCATGCATTTGGTTTAATTTTCTGGCTATAGGAAATAATGCAGCATAGGAGGCTTGAAAGTCATTTTCTTTCAGGTTTTAAAAATAACTTCCTGGATGCCCCAAGGCTTAGAATTCACTTAAATTATAACAGATTCTCAGTCACTCTGTATGTATAGCATATGTCTTGGAAAAAAGTCACAAGCTGAAAACAAAAGATACCAAATGGCACAGCTCCTAGGCATTATGCCTTGGAAAATTTTCTTTCTTTAATACATTTTAAAATTAATGTATTTGCCAGATTACATTCTGAGTTTCTGGCTTGGAGCTGTTTATTTATTTGTTTATTTTTAAATTGTATTTCTTATCTCTGGCAAGCAGGAATAGTTTGAAATTTTGAAATAATTGGTGAGAATTCTTTTGAAGCTTTCTATTAATTAGAGGCCATTTTCATTGTCTCATAGTGATGTTTGTTTAATTTCTTCAACAACAAGAACCCTAAGAAAGAGTAAAGGCAGCACGTGGGGAGCGCCAAGACCTCTGGCACAAAATTCTAAATATCCACATTATAAAGTACAGACGTTCAGATTGAGTATTAACCAAGAATGCGTTTGTTATCAGTGTTGGCATTTCTCATTACCTGATGAAAGATTAAAGACTGGTTTTTGGAGGATCAAGGAAGGTCTCTAATGCTTTTGTGACGAGGATCTTGATAGTTGCTTCAACTGAGAATTTTCAAAGGTTGTCTTTTTAGATGCTGTCTCTAAATTACCGACATAAAGTTAGTATTGTTTCGTTCTCCAATTTTCATAAGAAATACTCTAGCAAAGCCAGGTTTCTGTCACAAAAAATGAAAAATTATTAATGGAGATAACTACAGTATTGATGGATCTTACCTGGAACCATGATTTCTAAAAACAATAAAATTGGGTTATTTTTCTTATTTTAAATAACACAATGAATCATAACCCTAAAATACTAGGTAACTGCGTGGATAACGGGCTTGTAGTGAGTGCTCAAGACTCGTGTACAGCAACACCTGCTTCACGAACATTGCTGTTTGTGAACAACTCAGTTTGCAAGCAGAAGCATTCAACAACATTTTGCTTCCATTCGAGAACTGCACTGGGCGATAGACAAGACTATGGACATCTTCCCCACATCTGCAGAACAAAGTAGGTTCCTGAACCAAGGCACCACTGTATTTCAATATAATCAGTTTGGTAGGAAAGTTATTTAGTTAAATGTGCTCAAGAGCTATAAAAAATTTACTAGAGGAAAAACTAAGGGTGATTATTTATTTCTTCTTTTTATGAAGCACAAACTCATATATGTTAATATATATTCATGTATTGATATATATGTATACACAAATGTAGGCACATACATTTCCACTTAGGAGTGCCTTGAATAAACTGCATCATAGTTATATGTAAATGCTATGTTCTTTTAATGTTTTCCACCTGCAAAATCTTCAAAGACTCGTTTCTTTACATTAAAATGGTTTTAATTTCTTTTTTATTAATTTAACTTTGACTTTGAATGAAAATTTCAATTTAGCCTGGAACCTAACACCCTTATGTTCAAGTTTAGAATAAACAGACTTTAATTTGTCTAAAAATTAGATTTTTATGGATTGATTTCTAGAACATTCCAGAACGTCACTTTTCACTGGCATGGTATATGATGATGGGTGCTGGGGGAAATGGGGGTAGATTATGTTGCCGCGAATAATAAACTGTGAGTATTTACAATCGCATAGCTCACATTTTACTGTGAAACAGAAATGATGTCATTTCTTTCTGGAAATGAGTCACTGGGTCTTAGAATTTTGGATTTGTCTGTGATACCCTGATAGGAACATCTGCTGTGGGCCTTTTGGTATTTAGATATCACCTGGCTGGATGACCTGCGTCCTCTGGGGAACCTCCGGTGCGAACCGCCCCTAAGAGGGCTTTTATGCCTGAGGAACAGTAAAAATGAGATCATGACAAAAGAAGACAAGCTTGCCGTATGAGACACGCTCACCATGATTTTGTAAATAAAAAGAAACGCAACCAATGAAAGTCAGCACATTTCTTCTTTGGTGCTATGCGTTCACTTGTAAAAACACTACGTTTTCCCAACTGTGCCAGAGCACTTCACCAACAACGAGGAAATACCTCCTTTCCGGCGCGGTTGAAAAGCCTCTGGTCCGTGATTCCATTTGATGTAAGCAGACTGCACCTCCCCTCCTGCCAGTGCTCCTTTCCTGGCCCTGCAGGAGCGCGCGCACACTCGCACAGACGGCGGCTCTCTCATTACTCGCCAGCCGGAATGCTGAATGCCAAGCTCTAGTTCTGTTTTTCAAACACCAGCAGCAGCAACATCTGGATCTGTGAAACTTTAATCCTGGCTGGTTCCCTTCTTTCCCCTTTTGTCCTTCCAGGCACCTGTGGGTGTCCTGTACGTACACAACGACATCAAACCGTAGCTGGAAATCGGAGCCTTTCGGTATAATGAGCAATGATTATTGAGAAGAATATAAAACGACAAACTGCTAGTAATAAAGAACAAGTTCAGTGAATGGTAAATAAGAGGCCATGAAAACTGAACTTCAGATTTAAGTGAATTTGAAACACTATGTGTAACTAAAGTCACCTGAATCTTTCTTTTCAAACTTTATTATGAAGTTGTGGACTGGGATTCGAAGCAGACTCAGCCTACTTTATCTAAGGTAGAAGGCTGTTGCCATAAAATATTAAGCTGTGATTTCAAGCTAAAAGACCTTTGGAAGGAAGCCAAAGGCTTCTTCCAAATACCCTTGGTAAATTTCTTAATCATCTTAGATACTTTCACTTTTTTTCATACCCTAAAGTTTCTTAAGTCTTTTTGAGTTCTACACTGAATGACTGCAAACTAGGATTTGGAGATTACCCAAAACAGCAATCAATAGTTGAAGAAAAAAGAGAGAGAGAGAGAGAGAGAGAGAGAGAAAAGAAAGAAAAAGAAAGAAAGAAAGAAAGAAAGAAAGAAAGAAAGAAAGAAAGAAAGAAAGAAAACCGTATCTGTCACAATATTGACTAGTTGAAACTCTATTCTATATATTTCCACAGAGGTCATGGTGCTCAAACATAAAACCTGAAATATCGCCTTTGATCCTCGCGAGCTAACAGTGTAGGACTCTGCCCTCCTCGCGTGTGGGGAGTGGCTGGCTTCTGTCTGTGATAGCTCTGCTTCCCACCTTCGGATGTGAATATCAAAGAGGCAGCGGCAGGGCAGGAGCCCTTCTGCACGCTTTCATCCTCCTTGATTTAATAAAATTGAACCCACTCTTATCTTGTAAAAGAACGATTGTTGTAGTTAGCGTGACTAGTTAGTGTAACTCACGGAGGAGTTAGATATTTTTTAAAATTCCCTTGTTTATAAAATTTAAACGTACTTTGTCACGTAAGAGTTCACACGGTAAATCAAGTTGCAACTTCCCACACCCACAGGCCAGAGGACAGAAGGTGTTTGATGACGTCTACTGAATGAATGGCAGGTGACTCTGGTCATCAAATTGTGCCGTGGCCCTTGGAGGACTGTCACTGATATTTACTCCATATATTTACTCATGGTATTCCCTAAACAGGTCTTCTCACTGAAAGCATTTGAAAAGGAGGAAATCCCCTTACTTAAATGCCTAGATACTAGGGTGCAAATTGTTCCAGGCAGTTTTTAAGCCTCCTTTCAAGGTTATACTAGTAGACTCCCTACTCGTCTGATGCATGTATTTAAAAATCACTTATCACCCATACTCTGTCTTGGAGTCAAGCAGGAGATCACCAGCATCTGTATTTCTGAACTGTGCTGTAAAATATTTATGAATATTTTATTAATCTAAATCATACTAACACCAAAGAAGACTTTTAAGACTCATTTTGGATTCCTACTTAAGTGTATTTTAATAAGCTAACCAAAACATAAACACAGACACTTGTATATAGGGCATGAAATATTTTTCTTCACATTGATCAAAGATGTTTTAAAAGAAATGAAATGTAAATGGCCTTGTGAGCATTTCTTAGGAACATCTGTGTTTTCCAAATTATACTCTTATACTTGGCCAATAGATAAGATTGGGAAGCATCTGATACTGATCATTACAATTGGCCCATGTCACCACTATGGAGTTAGTCACATGATGGGTCTATATTAAACTAGAAGCAGCAAAATCTGCATTTTTCAGAAAAGTAAGACCATAATAACTTGTAGTGTACAACACTCATTTGTTTCAGTGCCACAAAAGCCCCATATAAAGACACAAATAGCACCAAGTATATAATTTTTGGAACTGTATGCCGTGTCCACTCATGGTTTGTTAAGTATGCTACATAATATTTATCTGAATTATAGTCAATTAGAAAATATAGAGTAACAACTTTTAGGTGCTTGGGAGACAAATGCACGGCCTCTTTCTTACTTCTGATTCTCACTGTTGTCCACTTGGACTATTAGGATAGTATTAACGTGACTTCAGTCTATCTTCCACTTTCCCAAGACAGTAACATTCTGGTATATCAAAGTCTCTCTCATGATGAGAAATGTCTGGGGTTTTGTCATGACAATACTTTGCTGAAAAGCCAACTTTTACTGACTTGTTTCTCAAAGTGTATCTTTTGATGCACAGATGTCATGCCTTTACTCATTGTTCCCTCTGCCTGCAGTTCTGGTGGATTCCTCTAAGCCCCCTCACCATATTCCTATTTGCCAGGCACAATCTAAGCTTTTGATAATGTTCCAGGTTAAAAATAACCTTCTCCAGGAAATCATCTGTGAAACTGAGTTGGAATTATTCACTCCATTTTCGCTAGCACCTCTGAATCTTTGGTTCCATTACACAGTGTGTGTGGTGGTGGTGGGGGGGTGTTCCTTAACCTCTTTAAAGTTTCTTATCCTGAAAATGGCTGTTTCTTTTTTTCTCTTCCTGTTTCCCCTATCCTTCCCAATCTTTCCCTCTCTCACTTTCTACCATGAAGTAATCATTTATTTTTTTTGCTAGAAACTTCTTTAGGACATAGTGTTAAAGGGCTCATTAATCTTTACTCACGGATACCAAACTCTCTTTTGAGGGAGAAAATGAGATTTCTGAAATGTAAAGATGAGGGCACTAAAATATTTTTTCCACTCATGATGCCATTAAAAATAACTGCCCTCTTTACTTCTAATCTTATAAGATTGACTCATTTCTGGTTCTCTGAGTAATATTCCTAAAAGTTATAACTGCTCTTTTTATTTCTTTACAATTTATAAATCCATATGTATGTACAAAGGAAATTCTATGCAATCCAAGAAAAACACATGATTTAAAAGTAAATGGAGTCTCCCATAAAGCCAGATTTAATTCACAAACTCAAAGTTGTAATCTATCAGCTTTCATCACCACCAAATTAGAAAATGCCATCAATTATCTTTGTGTATTTTTTATTAGATGGTAAATGCATGCAAACACTACAGTTTTACATCAATCCTGGTTTGAGTTTCATCTCAGGCTGCGGTCCTGGGGGAGAGGCTCAGAGCCTGAGAACTGTTGTTCATCATAAGACCTCCTTCCACGCCCGCTTCCCTAATCCAGGTTCGCTCCATTTGCAGCCTCTTAGGCTCCAAATCTGGGACTAAATGCCACATTCCTTGCATGAGCTAGAAGTGCTGAAGTGTATAAACCTGGAGCTAGTTCAACAAAATGACACTGTGAAAAATTTATACTCACAAATCTGTAAAATAAGCATCATTGTCTACAAAGAGCAATTTCATAGATTTTATAAAGATTACTTATATGTGTATTTACCATTTCTGTAATTTATTTATGTTTTGCAATGCTGGGGATTGAACCCACGGAGCACTCAGCACTGTCCTCGGTTCTTTATCTTGAGAGAGTTCTTGCCAAGTTGCACAGACTTACCTTCAACTTGCCCTCTCCTGTATCAGGCTCCTGAGCAGTAACTGGGATCATAGAGAGAGCCAGCAAGCCTGGGAAGCAAACAAAGAAACAAACAAATAAAACCTCATGTAGAATTATTCTAGTAGATATTTTAAAAATCAAGAATATTTTTATATGTTCTCCTGCTTTTTCTGTCAGCAATTACACGTGCTCTTTGATGCTGCCTTGACTCTGGGAATGATCCCAGTTATATCTTGAAACATATCACAGGTTCCGTGTTTCCACCCCCTTTACCTGTCTGCTTTTCCTTCTCCATCTCTCTCTTTTTGCAACGCTTTTCTTTCCTGCAGTTTCACATAACATTTCCTAGTTATTCTGATGAAAATTATTTGCTTCTTGACTGCTATTGAATTACCTAATGAATTTGAATTTAGTTATATTTCAGAGATTTTAACATGAAAGAGCTTTTGAAATTTTCTCATATGTGAGGACAGCTTCCCTGGAATATTTTACATCTTACTAAGGGTGAAGAGCAACTCATTAGTAGATTTTGCACATTACAGAGTACATATCATTTTTAAAATAGGTCTATTACATTATGCATGTAACAGACTCTGAAATACTTCAACCTGAGGATAAAATGTTTATGGCTATATATTCCCATAAAATGAGCTTTAAAAATAAATTCCTGTGTAAGGGATAACTAAAGCAATTTCCGGGCGTGTCTGGGGGTCCTGGAGCTGTGGCTTTGGGGCTTGTATCTGTCACTGGCCCCTTCTCTGGTGCTGTCTCCTGCTCTGCTTGCAAACTACCATGGACTAAGAACCTTTTCTTCACCCGTTCCTTCTGTCATGAAGTTTCTGCCTCAGAACCAGCTGGAAATAGATTGGATCTTTGAAACCCTGAGCCATTTCCTGCTTTCATCTGTGGCTGTCCAGTATGTGGTGCCAGCAACAGGAAAGCTGGCTAATACAAAAGTGGATATAAGAGAAGGGTTGTTGCCAGTACTGTGATTGTTTACATGATTCACAAGGCTTTAGAGCTGATTTGTTGGAAGAGTTTGGAAAAGTAGGCCCGAGGACCCCTAGGAGGCTGTAAGCAGGGTCTAATGGATGATTCCAGTTAGAGCTGAGAGGGTGAGTGGATCACAGCCATAACAGGAATGCAGATAGTAAAGGCCAGTCTCAGAAAGTTTTATTTGAAAACAACCACACCATTGGCAATTGGACCAGAGGGCTTCCTTGTTATACTCTGGCAAAAAAGAAAAAAAAAGAGAAAAAATACTACTTTTTGCCCATATCCTGCTAATTTTCAGGTGGTGGTGGCTAAGTGCAATGGACTATTTGGTCCATCAGGAAATTTCAAAGCAACCCAAATTTCAGGATCTGGCATGGATACTGCTGGCTGCTTGTAGTCACATTTATAGTAAAAAGGAGAAGCACAACACAGAGCAAAAATATTTGAAAAATTGAGGTTCGATATGAAAACAGCCAAATGGAGAGCTGGAGCCAAGGGAGATTTGGTCATTGAAGAGATTCGCACCATTAGAATGAAATTAAGTACACTGAACCAGGAGAATAAGGAATATACCTTGAAGGCACCTGAGGAATCAGTAATACTCCAGCCATCACTGGCTTAACTATACTAAAATTAAACCTTTTGTTTGAGAAAATACTCCCCTCTGCTCAAGAAAAGTTCTCAAGTTTCATTTCCCCATGCTCAGCCACCCAGGCCACTGCAGCCATGACCTAAGGAGGCCTGGTTACTGTTGAGCTGCTGGCAGATTTTAGTTCATCCCATGAGATGTGGTTTTTACTGACATGCAGAATGCAAGAGTTGTGAAGTTGGAGAGGCTTCCACCCAGATTTCAAAGGAAAGCTTGGAAAATCAGGCAAGGACGGAGAGGTCAGCACTTGAAGCTTCTGCCTTGAAGCTGAAGGTGCAGTGGAGAACCCAGGAAGTCAGGAATGTCAGGAATGTGGAAATCCAACCAAGGAAAGCTGCAGGCTCTGAGCAGGACCAGGTCGAGAGGCCACATGGGCCCCCACCATGAAGGTTGATCTGGGGGGAGCATCCAAGTCCTCTGGGACGCATATCTCAGCACGAGGTGCTCTGGAAGCAAGACACGGAGGAACTTTTATTCCCGTATTCTCAGAATGGTGCAGCGTCTCTGATCCTCTTGTCCACAGTGTCCAGCTTCTTAGCTCGAGCATCTCCTGGGTCCTGCACTGCTGCAGCACGCAGGGAGCACTGTGGGTGCTCCCACCTCTCATCTGCAAGCTTTGCTAATAAATCCCTTTGCATGGTTTTATAAACATTTTTTCAGGTGATTCTGTTCCTCTAGAGACCAATACACACTAGGAAAAGTTTATAAAATAAAAATGGAACCCTTGGTATTTTCCTAATAATTCTAAACTAAAATTAGTTTGTGGATTTTATTTATGTGTTCCAATGCTGAAATAAGTCAGAAATACATAAATTAAGAAAATATTTGTTGGGTATTAGTTTATCAAACACTTAAATTTGGTTTATAATGACTTCTTCTTGTGTTACTGAATTGGCTAATTTACAGTTAGGCCAGAAGGCTTTACCTAGCCCACGGCACTATGAATTCCCTTGCACTGCCCTGTGGAAGCCAGCGCTGCATCTCCTTGCTCTAGCCCCAGCAGCTCCATCAGGGTGACTGCATGGTGATTTCACAATAGGATATCACAGCACAACATCAGAGAGCCCTCCAAAGACAGACATCTGCCTTTGTTGACAACATGGATGAATCTGGAAGAGGTCATGAAGTGACACAAGCCAGATGGGGAAAACAGGCACCAACTGATCTTGCTAATGTGGAGTCAAATGAAGTCAAACTGACAGAAGCCAACGGCAGAACAGTGGTGACTAGGGAGGAGACTGGGAGAGAGGAGACGATGTGGGCAAAGCTACACGTGCTCAGTTAGAAGACGACCTCATTCTGGGAATTAGACGGCAGAGTGAGTGATGGGAACTGGACGATCATCACCTTCGCGGGATGTGTGTGCATGAAATCACCATGGCACTGCAGCCTGAATGCTTCATCTTTGTTTGGCCTGAAAGCTCCTCACTGTGAGCCTCCCTCACACCTCAGCCCTGCCTATCTGTGTGCCCCTCTGCAGTCCCGCTGCAGCTACATCCGCTTCCTGCTACTCTGAGAAGCCTCCACCAACCTAAAATTGTAACCCCCATCATTTTCTTTCTCTCCTTTGCCCTTATTTTAGTATTTGGTTTTTAATCATGGGTTTTTTAAAGAATTTACTGATCAACTAACTTCTCTCCCTTCAACATAAGTTTCACAAGGGCAAAGCTTTTAAATTGTCTTATCATCCAATTCCAAAGTTTAGAACTTTTCCTTCTCCATAGTCAACTCAACTACGTATTTGTCTAGATAGATAGAGAGATGCATAAGTACATATACTTTTCTTTGTTACAAGTTTACATGTATATTATAAAAATAAATGCAAACATAAATTACTGAAGATGTATCTTTTACTACGTTAGTGATAATGCTTACTCTCTACTGTTTATTATATAATATGCATCTTTTTCTTTTCTCCTCAAATGCAAATTCTTTGAGAGAAGAGATTGCTGCTGCTTATTTAATTTGTGACTTTTTACCACACCATGCATCCTTATGTATTTTCTCAATCAAAAAATATGTGTTGATTGCTGGAAGAGTAGCTTTTTATTAATAATTATTATGAACTCTGGTCAGTGGTAAATTTTCTTACAGTTTTCATTTGTATTTTCTAATATATTGAGCTAAGCATATTTTGATATGAAGAATTGAGAATAATTTTAATATTACAAACTATAACTTCCAGTTTCTTTCAAAAATTAAACCTAGATTATTGTGAATTTTTTAAGAATCAGAAATCTCTCTGTTTTGTTGTCTAGAGTCTTCATTTGGTGAAATGTAATTTCCAATGTGTTCACAAACATCCTTTTACTATTTATCTGTTAGCCAAATCAGCATTTGCTGTGTTTCAACCATATGTTCTTTTCTTTTTTGCTCTAACAGTCTTCTTTTTGTTCTGTTGGAGCTGGCAGATAACTATAAGGCTTTAAATTCTGAAGCAAATTCAGCATCAACTTTATATCCATGACCAATGTCAAATCTGAACTCTGTATAATAGAAATATTGAGTAATCTCATGTTAATTTTCTCAAGTTCTAACTTGCACTAATGAATAAAGTTTGTTTGGAAACCACACGAGATTACTGTTACGCTGTAGAGTTTGCTTCTCTAAGAAAAGCCACCCTATGGATCTCCTCAGCCACCTAAGTCAGGCTGCCTTGGCTCAATCCTATTTGAAAGTTCTTTATACCCTCTGTCATTTAAAAAATCCTTGAGCCATTGTGCCCAGAATATATTTTGGTTCAACTGTCATAGTGGTAAACACTAGTTTTCCAGATACTTTTATTTATTTATGCAATTTGACATTGCATGAACTTACCACTCATCAAAATAGCTTGAGAAAACAATATATATAAAAATTAAAGCATTACATTTTAAACCATATTCAAAAACTAAAATATGCTACCCTTTGGAAGAGAATAAACAGACTTAAACTCAACTTTAGTCACATTTAAATAAGAATATTTGACAAAGATTTTATTGTACAGATGAGCTATCACAATGAAAAAATCATGGAATATTATTTTTGTCAACTATAATACCAAAAAAAAAATGAAATCCTGAGCCTGTGTTGCATAAACCTGGAATGATGCTAATCAGCCATGATGCGTGACTAAGGCACACATCTGTCCATATGATTTACAGCAGAATAAAGTAAGAGATGACACTCTCCACTTCCTAAAGAACTGTAGTTCATTGTAAGAAATCATGATTAGTGTGGAATCATGGGCACAGTTTTTGTTTATAGTATTTCTACATTGTTCTCTCTTCTTCCTCAATTTAATCTTTGTACTCATTACAAATGGTGTCTTAGTTACTTTTCTCTCACTGCTGAGACAAAATATCTGACATTCAACATTAAGAAAGGAAAGGTTTATTCAGTTCACAGTTTGTGGAGGTTTCAGTCCATAGTCAGCTGGCTCCAAGGCAGGGTTGGGTGGCAAAGGGGCAACGGTTCATGGTGATGGAGGACAGCAAAAGCAACAAAGCCAACAGAGGAAAGCAAGCCTCTTTTCCTCCCTTATTTTGTAACGCTCACACCGCCAGTCCCAACACTGGACAGTGAACCAGTCATAAACTCTAGAATCAGCTGCCTCCATGATTACATGAGGCTTTATGGGTGCATCCAGACACAAATTATAACAAGCAGAAAGAACCCTGCTGTAATTTCCTCTCACTGATGACATGATTTCTCCTCACCGTTTTCTTCCTAAGAAGGGAATCTTTTCATTCTACTTTAGCTCTTTGTCACACCTACATGCTGATTAGTGCCCAAATAAGTACATAGAGTGAGAGTTTGCTAAAAGGAAAAAGGAGCCTATAATCCCAGCACTTGGGAGGCTGAGGCAGGAAGGCTGCTGCAAATTCAAGAACAGCCTGGGCTACAAAGTGAGCTCAAGGTCAGCCCGAACTACACAGGGAGACCCCATCTCAAAAGAACAATTAAAAAGTAAAGCCTTGTATAAAAGGAAGAAGGAAACCTCAGAGAATTGATGGAATTGTGTATTCCTGAGTACTGATGACTCTGACCGACACTGGTATCACAGGGCAGAGCACAATGCCAAGTTTACATCAGTCTCTAGGTGGCTGACATGGGTTCCTCAAGCGCTTCCATTGTTGTCATTGTTTAGTGAGCGCTGATCCTGCACTGAATCAGAGCCAGTGCCTGGGATGCTCGTGCAGAGAAACCACCACGTTCCTTTTCCCTCTCTGTGTGTTTCACATGCAACAGCCAGAGTCGCCTCATTTGGCAAAGGCTGCCCAGGGAGGAATCAGCTTTCCAATTAAGCAATGTGACCCCAGTGGCCCCTTGCACGCCTGTTACAGTGCCCTGCCTCAGAGTGAGGCGTAGAAGTCCCTCTTCTAAATGCAAATTCTTTCAAAAAGCTTATACCAAGCTTACATGTGACTGATTTTATTTCCAGTTTTCACGAAATCATTAAATTTTTATATCTCTTAAAATGTGTTTTCCTTGAACATAATTATAATGTGAATGAAGGTAATGGTGGTGGTGGTGATGATGCAGTGAGATAATTATAGTCTTTCATACAGGACTTCGTTGTTGGCCACTTACTCTGCAAGAGTTTATTTAATCCTAACAACAGTGCTATCAAGTAGGTAGGTGATGTCAGTATCATTTTCCAAATGAAGGCCATGGAACCGTCTTGGGTGCAGCGCCTGTCCTTGGGAGGGAAATGGGTTCCTTGCAAGCAACGTGCAGTTGGGGCTTTTTACATCCATTTAATCACTCTGTCTTTTCATCAGAGCTTTTACTCCACTGGTATATCAGGAAATTACTGATAGGTAACGTGCCCCTCTAGTCATCTTCTACTTTGTTTTCTAAAAGTATTGCAGTTCTTTCTTTTTTTTCTTATTCTCTTGTAGTCTTCCTTGGTGACTAAGTGATTTACTGTGATGCCATGTTCTTATATCCTTTTATTACTTTGGTTTATCCATTATAGATTTTGCTTTGTAATTACTACCATGCTTACAAAAATCAGTGTTTAACTACAACAAATTCTTCTAAAATGACAGTAACTTAACATGATCATAACAATAAGAACAAACAAAACAAATAAAATTAGAAGATATACTAGTTTTTTAAAATGCTACATTATACTACATTTTTAATATTTGTTGTCCCATCTTTCTATATCACCTAATACTGTAACATAGTTATTTAGTTATTTCTTGGTTCACAAACAATCCTTTCCATTATTTTGGTCACAAAATCTTTTGGATGAGAACTAAATCAAATTCCCCCATTGAAGCTTACTGTTGAATCTGATTCAGTTCGTGACCAGAGTTGTGGAAAGGGTTAAGTTCATGGACCAACATTCTGCTGTGTTAGAACGTCCTTAGTTTGTTCACAGGGTCGACCCAGAGAGCAGATGAAGCATCCAGCCCTGCCTAATTGCAGAGAGAGGCTGAAGGGGATAAACCATACTTTTTAGTATTTCACTGGTTGGTAGTGGATTCGGGGCAAATGTAGAGTTGAATCACCCCCTAGCACAGGTACAGTGACAACACTCTAACATCCACCACAAAGCAAAGCTAGACCTCAGATGCCAGCTGCTACTAAAACAGCACGCACTACATACCCAAAGCTGCTTGGAATTTCTAGAAAGGCCCAAACTAATCTTGATCGTGAAGCCTGGAATAAATACCTAATCCTTCAGGGCTCAAACAACATCACAATGCAAGCATCAGTAGTTTCCAGGAAACCCCGACAAAAACCTATAGTCACAATAGAACACCAACCCTAAACAAGCAGTAACTGGTAGGAGTGAAACTTGCAGGGGTGATTAAGAAATTGAAGCAGCTACATGAACGAAACTTAAGAGCTTTAGAAGACAGAAAACATCTCAATACTGTAACACAAGTTTAACACAGAGACATTTGTAATTTTAAAAAATTCAAATGGAATTCTTAGGGTGAGAAACACACTAGATAAAATGCGACAGAATACATCAATAGGAGAATAGATCAGACAGAAGAGTAGGTCCATGTGCTTGAAGACAGGCTATTTGAAAAAAAGTACACTTGCAAGAAAAAAAGAAGAATGAGGACCGATTAAGAGGGAAAGCCTGTGGGAACATTGGACGAGCATTAAAAGAGCAAATATTCAGATTTTTGGAGCTCAAAAGCGGTTTGAGAATGATTACAGACAGAGGTCGTAAGAGAACATTTCCCAAACCTATAGAAGGATACAATTATCCAGGTACAGAAGGTCAAAGGTTGCCAGTCAGGTTTCAGTCAACCAAATGTTCCCCAGGATGTGTGGCAGTGAACTTCTCAAAAGGGAAAGATAAAAAGATCTCAAGGCACAAGAGAACAGCTGCCAACAATAACAACAAATTAGGTCTAGATTTTCCCTCACAGCCAACTCCTCTGAAGACGCTTCAAAGGCCAAGAGAGGATAGCAAGAGATTTTTAAACATACTTAAGGAAAGAAGGTAAAAGATTAAAAAAAAATAGCTAACAATCTAACAAAAACTGCCAACAAAGGATATTGTATCCAGCACAGCTATCTTTTGGAAATGAACTAGAACTGAAGACATTCTCAGACAAACAAAAGCTAAGAATATGCCTCCAGTAACTCCAACCAGACTGGTTCACCCACAGGGCCAAAGGGAGTTCTTCACACTGAAAAAGTAGACGTTAATGAGTAAGAAGACTGTATCTGAAGGTATAAAACTCACCGAGAACAGGAATATGCAGATAAACTCAAAATGCTCTGGATAAACATGGGGTGGAAAGCATTTACACCACTGTTAGGAAAAGCAAAACCTAAGACAGATACATGTGCCAGTGACTCCCTGTACACTGAGCTAAGAGGCACAGAAAGATGTAACGTGCAACACCAGATACGTACCAGCTGTGGGGAAATGGGGAGCACGCGTCAGGTTTATTATTTGTATTTTTTTGATTTGTTTCATTTTGTTTTTCTTACTCTCATACTCATGTCAAGTTTCTATGTTTTCAAATAGCTTAGATTGAAAGAGTTTTTGTAAGCTTCATGTCAATCAAAAAGAAAGACTGATAGCAAATAACATCCAAGCAGTGAGCTATAAATCCACACAGTGCTTTTAATGATTTTCTGATTTGTACAGGCAAAATTATTAATAAAAGCTACTTGGTGATTACCTTGAGGAATAAGGAAACCCTGAGACTAAAGAATAAATACACACAATTTTTAAAGTACTTTTTTTTATTTCCAATGTTTAAAAGCATCAGTTTTACACTACATACCTAGGAACTGGTTATCGCTTATGCATTTTAATGGATGGGGAAAGTGAGGCTCTGGCTATGACCCAAAAAGAACCTGAAGAGCAGTCCCGGCTGTTCCTCTCAGTTCTGTTCGTCATCCACGCTGTTTCCTGTACGGCATAAAATGAAGCAAATAGCTCGGATCAATTCAATTTTAAGAAATAAGTAAATCTTCTTAAATCTTACTTATTTTGAAACTTAATTTAAATACACCCTTGCAGTTTCAGGCTTTCCTGTTACATTTCATGGGGTTCACCCTAACAAACGCTGCCCACCAGAGAACGGTTACTGCAGTTAAATAATTCATTGTCAACTTGGCGCCCATAATAACTGACGAAATACGTTGAGACAAGGAGTAGTCAGCTCTAGTGAATGTGAAATGCACTGCCAATTTTAGAGTAGGAAATGCAGATGTCAGGAAAAAGAAAGAATAGTACCTATAAAATAAAGTTATGTTTGTTTTAAATACCTTAAACTGAAAATACTGATATTTAGCTGAAGAACAGTTACATTAAAATGCAAGTTAAAAGGTAAAGAATAAAACCAGCCTGTGATAAACCTCTACTGCAAAATGCAAACATTATTACTTTAAACATCGAGTTAGGGTAAGGGCAAAAATGAATGAATCAGGCAAAGCACACTGTACTAGTCCAGAATTCGTGGGCGAATATGAAATAGTCCATTTTTAATATTTTACATGCAACACTCCTATCTCTAGCAAATCAAGTTACAACTGAGAAAAGTAAACAACGAGGGAGGAGTAAAGTGGTGTGCAGAGGTCTGCTGCGCACAGTCCACCGCGGTGACCCAGTTCTGTTTTATCTCGTCCTTTTCTCTTCCCGAGGAGCCCACGCAGTGCCCCTGCGAGGCAAGCTGTGTGTGGAATTCCCTTCAGGCTACATGCGAGAGTGCTTCTTGGGGCCTGGGTGGCCCGAGAGCGAGGGGACCGCGGCTGACTCCCACAGCCACGGGAGGGGTGCGCTGTCAGAACCTGGGGAGCGGCTCCGGCGGACGCGGGCGAGGTGCCCCCGCGGCCAGCGCCACGCTGCACGCCCCCTCCTCTGGGAGCTTCACCTTTTCCATGTTTAGCAAATGTGAGGCAGCAAAAAGGCTTCTGACAAACTGCAGAGACTGCAGAGTTTAGTCGGTTTAATTGTGGGCGGCCACCACAACTCTGCGTCCTTTATTTTATTTGACCACTAACCTCTTAGGAAAAATTGTCTGCTTTGGATTATAGTCTCAAAACAAGTCAGGAATGTGATTTTGGAAGACGAAAATAGCTGCTGTATAAAGGGTCACCAGCAAGAGGCAGGCAAGAAGACGGCGCAGGAGTCCCTCATGGTAATTCTCTTTGTCTCTGTCGGCCTCTCCTCGCTCAGGTCGCACTGGTCCTTCGATGTGTGGACACTGCTCACCCTTTTTATCTTGTTAATGGCTTCGTAGTACAGTACTTTGTACGAGCCAAAAATGAGGGTATTTTGTATGTTAACAAGTTCTTAGATTTTGGCTTTGTGTGCCTTCATTAGATGTGTGAAGTGAGTCCTTCTCCATTTAAGGGTTTTAAAGTACTCTCTGCAGACATTGACTTATCCCCAAATAGTACCTTATATTAGTGCTTAGTTCGGTTTTAATTTGGTGACAGTGATGTTGATAGCTTTATATTAGTTTTATAATTATATTATGAAGGGAGTTTAGTGTCAACTATATCCTGTCAAATTACAATTTAAAAAATTGAAAGATGAGTAAAAATTTAAACATGAGGAGCACTTTATTTTGCACAGAAAATACAAATTAAGAAGTTAGCAGCAGAAGAAGAAAAATCATAAAAATGAAAAGAAAAACTACAAAGAACTTGGACATAGTTAAAATAGTGAGACACAGTTATCCCTTCAGTATTATTCAATACATTTGTTTAAATTAGGTGCATATTGTTCGGTTAATTTGTAATTAAAAATTAGACAGCCTCATAATGTCTTCCTGTAACATTAGTGTCAAAGTAAGATATCTGAGTGGAAAGCACGTTCTTGTGCAAAATTTTGTGAAAGGGTTTAACCATGAACTGAGATATTTTCCAAGTTTAGTGAGGCAGAAAAAAATATGTAGTTCATTGCCATTATCAGTGTCATCTTATTATTAGATGAAACATGAGAAAGGCTAAGGTCACCGAGGATTGCCTCTGTAATTGCTAAGTGATTAAACTACCAAAAGGCTGGTTTTAGGGGAAACAGCATAAATAGTTTTTCATTATTTCTATTCTGTGATTTTATCAATTTATATATACAGTATTTTACAAAATAGAACTAAATATTCTATTTGCTTTGTGTGTGTGTTTTATTTTAAAAAGTGAAAGAGAAAAAAGGGTAGAAATCATACAGAATTCAAAAAAACAGGAAATTAATATTAGCTAATATATTGCATATTGTTATCTTACAAGTAGTTGTTTAGATTATAAGATCTAGGCACAAAAATAATCAACCAGACAATGACAGCACAAACTGTTCTTTTTGATGAACTAACCGAGGTTGATAATGTAGTTATTTATCTTGCATACAAATACGTACATACCTTTATGTATGTTTACCAACATACATGTAATTTTTCCTTTTTCCTTTCCTCCTTTCCCCATCCCAGTTGTTCCTTCCTTTATCACATTCTTTCCTTTCATTGTTACAATATCTATTGAGCACTTTGGATCTTACTACTCTTTCAGCCTTTTCATCCAGGGAGAAGCAGACATTCAGCAGGCTGTCACATGTTTTGGTCTCTCTTGGGTGGAGCTTCTGCCTACAGTGTTGGTATCACTCAAAAGCTAAACATAGTGAGGGAGAAATTTTCCTGTCCTCTCCAGCCTAACTGTCGCATTTCCATGTTGTACCTGTTTACCAACAGACAAATTCACCATTTACACACATGCAGGCAGGCACACACATACGTGCACATATCTTTAAGTTCAACTTAACATTATATTTTAGAGTCTTTTGGAGTTTGGACTTGTAGGTTAAGTATGTGTTTGGAAATGATTGGTTTTTGATCCGACACCACTGGAAAAAGTAGATAGTAGGAATTATTCAGAAGATAAAATCTTCAGCTATTTGATTATTTATCCTTCACAATTCCGTAGTAATATGATTGATTTGTTATGAGAGTGTAACAAACCAAACTACTTTCTCCATTAGATTTGCATTTCTCTCTCCTTTATCTATTCAGACAAAAGCCATTTTACTTAGAAAAGCTGACTGGCCAAGTCCTAGCTGCCGGTCACTGGCATTCCTCTACCTCAGCAAGACAAGTCCTGACTGGTTCTCTCTGCCGGGGTGAGCAGCAGTGACCGTCACCTCTGACCTGGGTTCTCTGCCTGTCTGCCACCGTGCATGCTCTACTGTGTCGTTCCATCAGTGCGGACTGAGGTAGCAGGTGATCGCAGCGTCTAGGTGGCTCATGACCTGCAGTCTACGCAGCAGCCCGCATTCTGTGTCCGCTGCCAGGCAGCCTGGGCTCAGCGCCAGGGTCTGAAAGGAAGCAGCCCCTGCCTGTGACACCCCCATCCCAGGGCGGCACCAGCTGGCTCCGGGCGCCTTGGGGATGGCGTCGGCTATTTGCAGAGAGACCCGCTCTCCAAGGGTGGGGTGTAGAAAGTCAGTGGCAGCAGAGTGTAACCCTCCCGCAGGGATCTCCATCCCCACTGTGCCCCTGAGGCCTCCCAGCAGCCCGGCACACTTTTCCAGTTGTGTCTCTTCATCTAACTGCAAAGCTTGATAGACTCACCGAATGAGTTCCAACCGATTTTACTGGACGATCAACTATCGCAGTGTCTTTTAGTGGCTACGTCAGCTTAAATTAAGTGTATTTTAATGCATACATAGAGATACAAGCATTCATGGTACGTTGTGGTGTGCAGTCCACATGTACATTGCACAATGCTTCACACAAAGTCACATGTTATTTATCTCCCCAATTTTTTATTATTACTTTATAGAAAAGCTTTCAAGTTACAGAACTTTCGTTCCTGTAGCGTTTTGCAATGTGCCGTACGTTGCAATCCGAAGTCACCCTGCTGTGTTGTAGCAGGCCGGAGGTTCTGGCTCCTGTCTGGTGGTACCTTGGTATCCGAGGGCCCGCCTGTCCCCTCCTGCGGTCACTACCCTTCTGCTCCCAGCCCCAAAGGGATCCACTCTGAGGTCTTGCACGTAGCGAGGTCCTACGGCACTGGATGCAGTAGCAGGTCTGGTGAGGCTTGGACACGGCAGGCAGAGAGCCCGGGTATCCGTCCGACGAGGCTGCGGCTGTGATCACTCGCAGGAGGGCACAGGACACAGCTCAGGGTGTAGCCGTAGCTCTCCGGGTCACACCGACTCCACGAGCAGTTTCACCTATTACCAAGCATAAAACTGCGCTCGCTGCCCCTCAGCTTAAAAGGAAAAAGGACGAGAGAGCTACTCACAGCAACTAACTTCAAGAATAAAAGTCTCCGTCCGCATGCTTTGCTGACACGTTTGAGGGCTACGGAAGAAAACAGTAATTCATTTAATGTATTCCCAAAGACAGTGAATCACTACTTTTTATGGACTTGCAAAAGAAATTGCTTGAGTGGACTGAGAGTCTCACAGTTTCGCTTTATGTGATTTTCACGGTTTTATTCTCCAACTTAATGTTTTTGTATAGGTGGCAATAGAACTTCAGATAAAGGAAGTATTTAAAATCTATTACAGCAGATATTCCCCAAAAGTAACAACAAATGTGTGTTGTAATTAGAATCCAGTGACTCACGTAAAGAGAAATTATATTTTTTGTTCCAAAAAGAAAATACATATATTTAGAATAAGGAATTTTATATATTTAGAATTGGAGGTCACATATACTATATTCAGAAGAAAATAAATTCTAGAAATGTTCATTGTAGTAAACAATTGGATGATTTAAATTTAAAACGTAATTAAAATTCAATTTAAATCAACAGAATATGTATGATTCAGTTAGGGATTCTCAAGGAGTGTGTGACTACAAATGATATGCATAATAAGTTTCTTATTAATGGAAGTAAGAGTGTATATTATAAAATAAATAGTAATAGATTACAAGTTAATTTAACATACGAGTAAACTTTAAGGGTTTAAACTACAGATGATTAGTTCTATAAAAATTTACACATTAAGTTTTTTTCTACAGGGAAATTTACAATTTGCAGTTTTTTAAAAGCATTTAGAAATTATCTGTTGTCTCTGGGTTTTCCTTCATGACCTTTTAATGACCCAAAAGTGTCCCAAGAAAATTATGGATGCTGTTTTAAAGTCTGCTGAAAAAAGACACAGAAAAATTTATTTAAGGAAATTATTGAAAATGGCTTTAAATAAAGGACAAATATATTAATTTGCTATTTATATATTCTCTGTAGTCTGACTGAAGAAGAAACGTGATGAAGCCTTTGGCTTAGAGTATACAGCCTCAGGTAGAAATAATCATACAGACTGGTGCTGAAAGATTGCTTCAAGGATGGATCCCATTCAAATATTTCAATTAAACTATGTTACAACCAGTGAAATAGTGTATGGTACAGTATATTTGAGGTTACTGGAATACTTTTATTTATTTTTTAACTTTTATGGTTTTGGTGGCCTTTTGACATAGCATTCTAATATATTAAAATCCCCCTTTTTTACTTGGTTAGTATGTTTTTAAAAACTTAGAAAGGCCTTCAAAACTTTATTCATTTCATCATGTTTTCTGTGATTGTTTTCAATAATCATCATAAATACTTGGGGATATTTGCACAGGAACAAAAATTTAGCATTAAAAAGTTTCCTATTTGGTAATCAACAATGTTGAGAGTTAAGTTTAATACACATTTAGCTCAGTATTTATTAATTGCTGATTTGCAAATCTTTTTGCTTATGTTCTAGAAGTCTTCAAATATTTTGCAGCTTAATTTTCTGGGCCCTGGAAAAGTGCACAGGTATTCACCAGACTCCCTGCGGTGGTGGGCAGTGCTGGTGTCAGCCCCAGCTGACCCCTGGGCCCGAGTCTCCCCAGGCCTCACTAATCTCTGCTCATGGGCTTGGAGCCAGCAACGCCTAGGTCGGCCTTGAACCCTGGTCTCCATGGGTTCTGAGCGTTCAGCGTCTGTGTCCATTCTTCCATTCGCTATGCTGTCCTGCAATTTTTTATTGCCAGTTTGAGTCCTCAATAGCAAAGGAAAAGAGATGGCAGAACGTTCACTCATGTAGACGTTTGCTTAAAAGAACCGTCTTTACATGTGTTTCCAAAGTCTAACTCATCTCAGTACTTTGCTATCCACCTGGGTTGTAGTAGCAAAATAGCAGTCCTAACATTCCAAAGGTTATAATTTCACATCTAATTAATTTCTCACTTAAAATGTTTACTGACAACTTGGTATGTTTAATGAATATGTCAAATATATCAATAAATAATATATGCAAATTATACCCTGAAGGTAAAATATAGGTTAAAGTTACATACATTTAACACACTAATATTCAGGATACATGTGTCTTCAAGTTGTTAAAAATACAGAAAATCTATTAATTCTAATCAAAATAATGTTGAGTTCTGCATTTTTGATGAAATTAAGCCTCAATAAATTAATCTTTAATTTACTCATATCTATTGGCCAAATTATCAAATTTTCCCATCTTCTCCTGAAACACAGGAGGAAATGGAGAGAAAGTAAAAAAATAGAAGGAGGAAAATATTTTAAAATTTAAATCCCCTTTTCCAGCAATATTAATGATTCTTTTAAGTCTAATACATTCGCTGTTATTTTTAAAGAAAATATCCAAGTAAGTTTCGATTCTATTAACTCCTAGTAAATCATTACTTAATGAAAACAGGTCTAGCAGAGAGTATAATGTATTATTTGTTCTGAGTACACCCCTGTAGAAACCAGCACGCTCCATCTGTCAAAGTCACTGTTCCTTTAGAGCTTCCTTGAGAACACCAGCATTAAAGAAAAGAAGCAGATAAGACAAAGAATTACCATCTATTTGCAATAGGAGTTTCCCATTTAGTTTCGCTTGTTACTATCATTTTAGAACAACTTAAAAGTCTACTTGTTAGGAATCTTTACCTGACACTAATGGAACCTCTTCTGACAGATTTTTTTGTAGAAAAATTATATGGTGTGAATTGAAAAAACAGAACTGTCAGGTTGGATCAGTTATTTTGTATCTTCAGGTGCCTGCTTGGCTCATAGAGTTTTCCCAAAGACAGGAAAAACTTCATCTACTTCAGCAAATACTCTGCATTATTAGACAAGAATATTTTTATTCCTTCAAGCAAATATATTTTAACTGAAGTTATAACTATTCAGTTGAACAATATTCTGTGTATTAGATTAGCCTTTTTCTACTGCCCATGGTTATATTGTGGCCAACTTGAAATAGAACTTATTGAAAGAGTAGTGTGTGAGTAAGCTATTTCAATTACTTTATTCATAGCTATATGTACTTTTGCTACAATATTTCAGTTTTATAAACACATTGTTGTAAAACTAGAGGTTATGTTTATGGTATTGATCCTTGCCAACATTACTAGTTTACTTTGCTGTCGCTTGAAATTTGTTCCTAGTTACCATCACTTATATATTCCAATTCTGCTTCCCATCCATCACTCTGCTCACTCATTTCTTGTTGAATTTATTGCTGTTTCTAGAATATTCTGTATGTGGTCTTTCCTCAGAACTTTTGTATTTACTGCTCCTTTGGTCCAGAGTATGCTTTATCGGACATCTATGTGGATTCTTTCTTCAAATTCCAAGTAAAATACCACTGACTCAGGGAGGACTTGTGACTGACCATCTGTTGGCTGACTGTCCAGCCATCTCTTAGCCTCTCGTTTGCTAGCACTATGCCCATTGTAAGGAAATCCACACACGGCACATGTGCCTTCTCCACACACTACCGGTGCTGAGGGAGGGAAAGGTGCCCTTCCTTTAACCTCGACAGGTCCATCTCAGAAGCCCAGAGGAATTCAGACACCCCTTGCTGGGTCAGAGGTCCTTAGGACCCCTGAGCATTCCTGACAAGCCGTGTCACTGTTGTCGCCTGCCGTGGGAGCATCAGGACTTCCCTCATCACGTCCTGTCTCATGCTAAGTTGGTCACCAAGGAACCCAGAATGCCCACGACACTGGCACTGCCCCTCCCGTGTTCCCTGTCCCCTGGCACTCTTTCAGCTTGCTCCCTTGAGCTCACCAGCAAATCCCCCTTATCTCCAGCCGGGTTCGTGCCTTGCCCCTTATCTCTTCCCCAGATGAAGTCGGATGTCTGCTTCTCACAGCACCTTTCAAGAGGCGGCTATTTCTCGCTCCCATCACTCATGGCTCCCAGATTGGAGCTGTGATAATGTGCTCTTTGCTCATCTGGGTCACTTCCTGAGCCCTCTCTGTTCTCTTAGGTCCTGTGACTGTGCTCTCAGGACGGACGCTCCCCGCAGCTCTGCAGGTCTGTTGCTGTTCGGTTCAGTTGTGGCTGTGGCCGTGCATGTTGTGACAGGGCTGGGCACCAGGACCCTGGCTCTGAGCTACGCCTCAGCCCAAAGCCTCTGCCAACCCTGCTCACTTTCTTTCTGCTGTCGAGATTTTAGCTTCTGCCTACTAACGTTTGCCCTGTGTTATGGTGAGTTGAACATCCACACAGACGGGTCTTTACAAACTCTTGGTTAACTGACCTCCTCCTCCAAGCTCTGGGTTTCCACCTCATTGCTAGCTTGGCGTACAGTCACCATTTCATCCTGTGTGCATACAAGAGATACTGGTTATGAGATGGACACTTGAGTGGTCAATGTTTATATATGTGATGGCGAAACAGATTATCTATGTGGGTAAATTAACTCTGAGTTTTTTAATCCTATCACAGATTAAGGGGTAAAATAAGTATCTATTGAATTGATAAACTGAGTAATAGATTCTATGTTTCTCAAAATAGATTAATATACAACTTTTTATTTCTCAAAATTGCGTAGCAAAGTAAAAAGGGATTGGAATTAGCTGTGAAGTAAATAATACTTTAGGATTTGTATCATATTATTGATTCTTTATTCCAATAAGTTTAGTCATGTGTAAGGAGATTCACAGTCAGCTACTTTCTCTCCATTGTACACTTTTTGAGAAAATTTTGTATTTTTTCCAAATGCAGCAGCATTGTCTTTGGTTCAGATTTGAATTTCTTTGTTTTGTTTTCTAAAATGTGTTCATTATTTATTTAAATATGACAAATATCTAATCAATGTTGCAAACCATGTATTTTAGTAAAATGAAGTTGTTCAAACATACTTTCAGTTTTATCATGGAAAAATTCAGCTATTCAAAATTTCTTTTTCCTTTACTTATGTAGCTTATTTTCTCATTTAGTGAAAGGGAAACACTGTTTTTCCATACAGTTGCCTGGTAATAGTGCCGTGAAGTCCTGGCCCTGCTGGGCTGTCCGTGGCAGGGTTTTGTCCTGGGAGGTGAGAAGCTGCAGCTGACATCACAGAGCTTCGGACAGAGCAGCAGAGCGAGCTGGGGGTTCGGCCAATTCTCAGATCATGTAGCGACTCTTTACCCTGCAGGAGCCTAAGTAATGATTCGTTTCAGAGCACCTCAAACCCAATTAGTAAATACACATTGGAATTTGTTTGGGGGAGGACAGTGTGTTATTTGCAGGAGGAAACATTTCTTCAGTTTGGGTCCTCTGCCTGTGAAAGAATTTTCTTCCCCACATTTTATTTTCTTATTGAAAATATTAAGGTTATTTGAAGAATTTTACACTGACTTTTCATTTTCTGGAGCGCTTATTAATAGACTGAGCAAAGTATGATTTATGCTGAATTCTAAGAATGAATTTGTTCGTTCTTATAGGAAACCTAAGGTGTTCAGGTCCTTAAGATAACCCGTCGACTCACCAAATGTCCCTCAGGAAGTAAGACATTTCCCTAGACAAAGGTAAGATATTTAAAACCTTTGCTTGTTGATATGTTTTGGCATAAATGTAGGTACAATGATATATCTTTGGTGTGTAATTCATGGAGAGCAGCTTCTGTTTTCACTTAGACTATGTAGTTTTAAGTTCTGTGTAGGGATTTGGAAATGCGAAAGGATTCCAATATTTTAGAAAGCAGTTTTTAGGGTGGTCACAGTGCTGCTTCAAAATGTCAAGAGATAAATTGTTACAATGTTGCCTTTTTATTAAGCCTCATATTGGAAATTTCTCGGGGTTGGCCAGGTCTCCTGGCACGCACGGAGCAGAGGTAGCTGGTATGTGGGCGGACTGCCATCCCAAGACCCTCTGGCCAGCCGCCTGGCTCCATTTCCTGGGCCACACGTGGTTACCATCAACAGAAGCCACTGAAGGACTCCCGCGCCAGTGCGAGGGGAAGAGTTGCTCTAACTGTGAGACTCCTGGTTCTGACCAAAGACGTGAGGCTGAACCATCATCCTCTGAGTAAAGTACAGTTAGGAAGTGAGAACGAATACAGCCCCTTTCAGCTTGTTTCTCGAAAATCGTTTTACTGAATGAAATAGGAAGAAGCTCTCAGCAATGTTCGGCTCACCATCCTGCTGGATTCGGTATTGTAGCAGAAGGAATGACAGGAATGAGAAAGGAATTAAAACATACAACTGGAAATCTAGGAACAGTGGATGGGCCTGTTAAGAAAAGGAGCCTGAATTTAATATGGTTCATATTTCCTATACAGAACACAGAGTAGAATAAAATTCATTTATCAATGCTACTCTGATTTTTATCATTGTTACAGGGTTCCCAAGTTTACTAAATTCATTTGATTTAATTGAACATTTTCCCATGTAGCATAAGCAAATGCCTTACGTCCCAGAGTTCTCACATCGCTGTCAAGAAAAAGGAGATTTTTTAAAAATGAAACCTACCTTAAAATTAATTCATGGAAACTTCAATTACACTTCCAAAGAATTTGTCATCTAGGGGCCAGGGATTTAGCTCAGTGGCTTAAGCGCCTGCCCGGCAAGCACAAGGCCATGAGTTCAATCCCCGTACCAAAAGAAAAAAAAAAATTTGTCATCTAAAGTGAAAATCCATGAAGTTGCACATTGTAACTGTTAAGTCATTATGGATTATTAATTTTAATGCAGGCATAGTTCTTTTTTAATATTTATGGGACAGTAAAGACGTCACAAAACATAGTGCTGGTTTTCCAATCCATGCATCCTGTGGGGTGATTAACCAAGCTAGCATCTGCGTGACCTCCGTAGTTACCACCCAGTGACGGGAGCATTTGACATGTCTCAGCGTTTCTCAGAAATAGTAAGCACCACCACGGGTGGTAGGCACTTTGGATTTCTTGCGCTTACACAACACTATTCAGCCATGAAGAAATACTGTAATCCTAGCATTTGTAACGGTGTGGGTGCACCTGGAGACCCGTGTTAAAGGGGTGCAGCCTCACAAAGACAAACGCTGTCAGATCTCACTCAGTCTAAAAATACGGATGTGGCAGAAGTGGAGAACGAAATGATAGATGCTAGTGGCTGGCAGGTGATGGGTTGATGGAATGTTGTCTGAATTTTTTTTTAACAGAAGTAGTCTGAAGAAAAATTATGGCATATCCAACAAATTCTGAAATTCTTACCTAAAAGTTATTTAAGATGAACAATGTATTTTGTTTGCCTCACTAATTCTATTGTTGAACATCTTGTATAAGGAATGCCATCATAGGAAAAGCAGTGATATTTTTTCTCTACTGAATCTGAAAATTTCTGTCATTAATGACTATTTCCTAAACATGAATCCATATATATTTGCCAATAAATAAATTTTACGTTAAACATAGGTAAATGCCTTACTAGTAATTTGTGGGAAAAGATTGCAAACATTTGTTTGAAAAGTAGAAGGTAATGAAAGAAGCCTGTAGGAAAGAATAAAATTTCAGAATTTAGAGGTGAGGAAAATTATTATGTAGCAATGTTGTAGGTGAATTGACTTAAAACAAAAATCATTGTTTCAAAACATTGAAATCACTTAAACTTCCCTAAGGGACATCAGTATTTAAGAGTATTTAAATATATTTTTCCAGGAAGAATCCTTTGACTCAGTAATTCACTTCCTTAATTAGTTGATGTCTAATTTTGATTTTTAATAAGTTTTTATGGCTTATAGCATACTTATATTCCAACCTGTACTTTAATCACTTCTAAAATTGCAAAGGAGCCAGAATACCTTTCCCTGCATTAATATTCCCTAGAATTTTAAGGAGAAGGAGAAGGAGAGAGTGCTCAGGTATATTAAAGTAACAAAGCTGTACTAGGGTTGGGTTCCGTGGAGCTGCAGTAACCTGGACGCTGGATGCTTGGTCAACTAGCAAACTCTTGACTCATACCAAGGCCCACAGTGGGGAAAAGGGGACTTAGAGGACCAGCCTTGCTCCTGAGACAGTCGGGTGGCCCCAGCTCACCTCCACGGGCCCCCTCCTTGCTGGGCGGGGTGGCATATGTGAGTGGCAGTGTTGCCTGACGAACATCTTCACTGTCTGCATTTGACAGGGGCCCAGCCTCAGGGTCAGCTGCAAATATTCTTTTGTTTAATAATAATTTCTTCTTTTTGCAAACTGTTCTTTCATTTTGCTCAGTCTTTGATAACCCATGTAAAAGACTCTAGGTCCATGGAGTTTTCCAGGTCGAAGGCCCTTGGAGGTTGCCCACCCCACTGTTTGCATACAGAAAAGGAAACAGGCCTGGGAGGGATTTTGCACCAGTTACTCTAATTCTCGAGCTCTTCCCTTTACATCATAAACTCTTGATCCTGATTTTTTTTTTTTTTACTGGACTTTCCTCCTTATTTGCTTTAGAAACTGCTGACAATTCCCACTATGTCCATTTCTTATCTGTGTTGTCAGCAACAGAAATTTATATTTGTGTGAATGAAATGAATGTATCACCCTCCTTAACTGACACCATGAGGAAAAATAATTGATCAAGAAAAACCGGATAATAAAATAAAAACATGTATTTAGCATACTGCTCAAAGAACAGTCCATCTGGGGAGTGAGATTTTATAGCTGGCTGAATATCTGCAAAGATGAATAAGAAAGGCAAATCTCTCTGCACAAAACTCCTTGAAGTGCTGACAATTAACATTGACTAAATTCCATGCATTTGTTTTTTTCTTATTACCATCATCGAAGACTATTTTAAATAAAATAAACTGGCTCTCTTGAAAGGGCTTAAGTCTATGAAGTTTGACAGAGATAGCTACTCAGGAAAGCCCCTCTGCAAGCAGGATATGCACCATTTTCATTTCCCTATCAGGATTCTTTGTATCTCTTTCCCTTTCAAAAGCTGTGCATTCATTTCCATCTTGTGTAATGATAAGCATGCATTCTTCTGCACCTATTACATAGTGATTTAGAGATTTATTTATACAGGGGTTTACATGAGTGTTCATTTTTACTACTGAGTGATATTCTATTGAATATAAATTTTGAATTTGCTTACTTAGGGCCAGGGATTTAGCTCAGTGGCTTAAGCGCCTGCCTGGCAAGCACGAGGTTGTGAGTTCGATCCCCGGTACCAAAAAAAAAAAAAAAAAAAAAAAAAATTTGCTTACTTATAGGGAGCTGTTCTCATCGTCTGAGATTTGTGAATTAATCTTCTATGGTGTTCTGAATATCTTTGTTTAAGATATGTGTTTTCTTTTCTCTTGGAAAAATAGGTAGGTTTGGAATATCAGGATTTTAATATTCATCTGAGAAGTACATGAGAGTTTCTTTTGTTCTTGATCATGGACCTGAAAGCTATCAATCCTGACCCCAATGGTGTATGACTTATCAATAAGGTTGTGTAAGACACAGCCATACTCCTTTGTTTATGGGTGGGCTGGTTTCACGTGATAAACATTAGACACCTCAGAGCTGCAAATGCGTACTGTGTCTCCCTTTAAAGAAAGTTTGTTGAACACTGCCTTACACCCTTTGAAACCTGGGAGGTGACTTTAATTTCAGCTTTTCAGTGTATATGTGGTGCTGTGTCATTGAGTCTTTAGTTCACATTTCTCTGGTGGCTAATGATATTGAATATCACTTAATTTGCCTATTTTGTATCTTTGTCCTTTTGTTAGTATCTTTTGAAATATTTTATTAATTTTAATTGGTTATTTTGTTCTATTGCTATTAATATATTTTGTCCTATTACTATGTACTATAAGAGCATTTTACATATTCTGGAGATAAGTCCTTGGATAGAAATATATATGTTTTCTGAATATTTCCTCTACTTTGTGGCTTTGTCTATCAATTGATTGAAAAGGAACAATTTTCATAGTTTTGAAGTACAGATTTTTCTTCTTTTCTGATTTGTGATGTTAGGTACTGTTAGAGGGGCCTTCTGCTTACTACAGGGATGTAATTTTTTTCTCCAATGTTTTCTTTTAAATGTTTTATTGTTGAATATTGGTTTTTGTTTATCAGTAATCCATTTTAAGTCACATTTTATGTATAGTGCATAATATAAAGTGTATGTCAAGATTAATGGTTTTTCCACGCCAGGACCTACTTTTCTTTCACTTTCTCTTTTCTGTCATAAAATATCTGACATCCCCAACTCTAAGGCAGAAGTTTATTTTGACTCATGATTTGCTGAGATTCAGTCCATAGTCAGTTGATTCCAAGGTGGGTGGTATGGCAGAGGGACTCTGCAGGAGAGAAAGAACTCATGGCAGGGAAGTGTGGGCCAGAGATCAAGGAAGGAGGGAAAGAGAGGGATCCCTCAAGGCCATGCCCCTGGTGAATCTTCTCCTGGCAGACTGTACCTCACAACATCACATTCCGCTATCCACAGACTAACCCAGTGATGAGTATCTTGCCCTGTGAGCCAATATCTGACAGAAGTCCGACCTGTGAGTGCGTGAGGCTTTGGGGGGATGTCTAGATACGAACCGTAACACTGTTCTAGCATCACTTGCTACAGGGATGTTCCTTATTGAATTTCATTAGCAATTTTTTCAAAGATGAATGACTTAGTTATAGAAAATCTGATTGATTCTGCAGAACTATGTGTGTGACTACCATTTGGCTAGTAATGCATAGTCTTGGTTTTTGTAGATTTAGAATAGTTCTCAGAATCAAATGGTATAAGATAACCCACTGAACTGTTTTATAAAACTGCTTTGATTTCTCTAGCTTATTTGCACTTCCATTAAACTTCCCCCTTTTAAAAAGCTTCCTGAAATTTTGATTGAGATTTTGTTTAATCTATAGATTTATTTATGATTTTGCAGATGTCTGAAAATTCCCAATTTCTAGTTTGATTACATCATGGCTACAGAAAATACTTTCATCACATTCAGTTAAGGTTTGTTTACTGTTACGTCAGTGTCTTCAAGTGTATTCTACCCAAACAGCCCAAGTGCACTTGGAACAAATGTACTAGTAATTCAGAGGAATCCTGAGGGCGCAGTGCTGACTTTCTCATGCAGAGACATTGATGTTGGTGCATAATACCCCTGTGTATTCTTTAGAATATTTCTACTGATGAATTATTAATTTTAACTCTATGGGCTTTATTCAATTAAACAATGAGTACTTAGCAGGATAAAATATCAAAAATAATTGAATTTTAATATTTAATAAATGTTTATAAAAAAATCATCACAATTTTCAACATTGACTTTTTGGTATACAACTCTAAAAGATAATGACAGAAGTAAATTCCTATATAAACTGAGATGAAAAATACTAATAGAACACTACAAAAAATAACCTTTACTTCGATTATCAAATGTTCCATACACACTTATCACTTACACTGACAGCGCATGTACTTTGTTTGCATACCTTTTTTGTAGGACATACATGATTTCTCTCTGATCTTACTGCTTTGTCAGGAGATGCTTATCATATTATAAAATGTGTACTTAACAGGAACATAGAAATGGCAATAAAATAAAATATTAAATTTTTTGTATGTTTTGCATCTTTAAAATAAACAATATTTTTACATCACCTGTGTACTTGCTTACAAAACCTAAGAGATAATGTCAGAAATAAATTCCTACACAAACTACAACAGAACAACCAACAGAACTCTAAAACAAAAGTAACTTTGGCTTCAACTGTCATATCCAAGGCAGTCTTCATATATGACAACTGCATGTTCCATGTACACATCTCACACTAACAGTGCATGTGCTTTCTTTTCTATGTGGCAGGCTGTTCTTGTCACCTCTCTTGTCTTCCTGTTTTGTCAGGAGCTTCCTACTATATTGCACAATGTGCATTTAGGAGGAAAATAAGATATCAATAAAATAAAGCATCAAATATGTAATGAGTGCTTAGAATAGACAGCAGTATTTTCATGTCACTTGTTAACTTGCTTGCAAAGCCTAGAAGATAATATCAGAAATAAAACTGGGTGTGAGCTACAATACAAACACAAACACAAATGAAGAATAGAAATAATCTTTTCCTCAATTGTGACAATGAAGGCAATCTTCACACATGGAAACTGCATGTTCCATGTTGGCACCTTCTTGTTTCCCTGTTGTCATAGTAGGACTCTGTGGTGCTGCGCCAGCCTGTTCACCTGGTAACGCACCAGTGTGCACTGTAATTTTTGTGTGGTTCCCAGGACAGAAACAGTTTGTTTTTCTCCTGCTGTAAATTATCACTGATGAGTTCCATTTCCAATCCTCTAAGAAAATTTCTCTGTGGTAATTTTCACTTATTTTCTTTGTAAACTACCCAACTATTCATGCCACACATGTTTTGGATGAAGTAAAACAGAACCGTTTCCCAACACTTGGTGTTTCTAGTGATGTCACAGTTGCTGGATAGCTCATCAACAGCATCTACTCTGTCTTTGGTTTTGTTATAGAAAGTTTTCCTCCCAGGCTTTTGTTTTGTTGAGGTTTCCATGTCAGTGTTTCTATCATGGAACAATGTTGACATCTGCAGTACCAGTTTATTTTTCTTCACCACGTATGAGGCCAATGTTGTATCTTTCTGAAATTCAAAGATAGCATTATTCTAATTCTGTCTTCTGAAATCACTTTTCAACTTGAATTTCCACTTTGGTCCTATGTACGGTTCCTACACTGGTCAACTTGTCCTCTATTAGCAATGCAGCATCAATTGGAAATTGGTAAATAAATTGCCAAGTATCACATTCCTATTAGTTTGGAAGATGAAAGTAACAAGTCTGTTCACAACATCATTCTGTTTATTACCAGGTGAATAAAGAGCTGGTGGCTAAGTTCCAGGACAAATTTCTAAATTGAAAGAAAAACAGCCATTGCATCTGCAATAGCATAAATTTTATGCCATATTTTGAAGCATTCTTTGGCATATACTCCCTGTAGTTACATGGCCATGAAAGCTGCAGAATGTTCATCAGTAGTCATGTATTCAGATGGTGTATAAACTGTTTGATAATCACCCACAAATCTTTCAAAAAATGAGCAGATAGTAGACAGATTATCACTTCCTTTCCTTTCTTGACAGATGGTTTTGTCATCAAACCTCAGGCAATTTTGGAGGAAAACAAATCTCCTTAGTGTCATTGTTATTCTACAGACCTCAAACCCACACCTTTGGCTTTTCCATAAGTCTTTTACATTCCTGCAGTGACCATACAGAAGCCCTCCTACATAAGGCAGACCCGTGAATGCTTTCAGTTCAGCTAGTGAAGTTTCGCAATAAGTACATTTTGGAGCTTAGCTATTGGGGAACACAGAATGTTTTACCCGTATTTCAGCATTTGTGCATTTCACAACATTTTGTCACATTTTGTCTGTAATAAACCATTTTTAACCTTGAATGGCAGTGCTAGCATTCAGTCCAAAAGGTTTTATCCCTGCCAAGGTCCTTATTATGTGTTTGGACCTGGTTCTGACATTGGATCTTTCCATTTAGTTGTATGACCATTTTGTACCATTTACTAGTCAAATATACACACACGTTGCTATTTTCTTCATCATCTGAATCAAGGAGGCCAGCACCTCCTGTGTCTGTATTGGTTGATTCTTGCCCCATTTCACTGTCACAGGGACTTTGGCTCTCATGGCCAACACCAAAGTCAGTATCATCTTCATCATCCACACAATGAATGATCTGATGATTCACTTTTGACCTCCCCCAAAACTTGCAAATCTGGTTGTTCATGTGCCATCATACTGAATTGGGCCACTTCCACAAGAAAAATGAAAAGAAAACATTTTTTTGTAAAAAGAAAAATCTTAAATGCACAGAAATTTAGCAACGAGCGTCTCGGGTAAAGCTCACCTGTTGCTGCCTTGGAGCTCCTGTACTCCCCCTGCCGTTTGTCTGCCAAGTGGGTGAATGCACAGATGGGTGTTTGCTTCCCCCAGGCACAGCTCTGAAAATTAGGGCCACATTTCTTTTATGGCAAACTATACATTTACAGAATAGAAGGTGGTGTAGGGATATTTTAGCCTTTGTGATGCCCAAGTGAACCTATGCAAGACCTGTTACATGGAGTACTGTGTGGGTGAAAATCCCAGCTTTACACTTTTGCACATGTGCACACAGCTTACTTTGTTCTAAGTGGGTAAACACAAAAATTGCTGCCTGCATCCTCCAGGCACAGATACTGAGATGCACAGCCAGCTACTGTTATGCCAAAGGACAGATTTACAGTAGAAAAGTGTGGGCTGGGTTGTTGTAACCCACTGTTTTGCCAGATGATGGATACCCTAGTTCTATCAGTTAAGTCCAGGTGTTAATAGTGGTGTGTGTGTGTGTGTGTGTGTGTGTGTTTGCTGTGGCACTGGTGGAAACCAATGCCTGGAACCAGTTAGTGCTCTACTACTAAGCTACAAACCAGGTCTGATAGAGTTCTTTAGATCTATAATGTTTTCACTGATTTTTAAGAAATATAATTGTTCTTATGAGTTCTCTCAACATGATTATGTAATTTTCATTTTTTAATTCTACTAACTATTGCTGCTTGTATTTTGTGACTCTTTTATTGACACATGCATTTGTACTTTGTATATTTCCCCCACAAATTGACAATTTACCATTATACAGATTCTTTCTATCTTCGTTAATGCTTTGCATGATATGTATTCTAACAGATATTAAAGCATAGTCAGTCCAGCAATCTTCTGCTGATTATTGGCACTCATTCAATTTCAAGCTATTTGTTTAGTGCTACAGTGGGGTATTTCATGCATTCTGATTTCTATTCCTTACTAACATTTACCTCGTACAAAATGAAACAAAAATCTTCTAAAATGTTTTTTGTTATTTTACCTCAGAGAAAATTTTCTTGACTGTACTTTCCATACTTTTTCCTCAAGTTATCATTTCAGTTCCTTTGGCTTTAATTCTGAAGAATTAGGTCTAGTTTGCTGTTTATTTTTCTTATAATCTAGTTTACTTTTCTTGTTTGTTTTAAGATTTTACATACATCTTTTTGCTTCCAGAGAACATGCGTTGTAAGTTTGACATATTCTCCATTTTCTTTGTGTTGCGAAATTTCCATCTTGGATAATCAGGGGTTCTTCATTGTTGTTACCCTTTATTCTTGCCAGATTTCCTCCCAGGTAACATCATTCTGGATTGCACATGGCTCTTACGTTTAAAGGCACAGAGTAGGATGCAGATGGGAGTAGGGAGTAAAAGAGATAGTGAGTATTTTCCACATTATTACATTGAGCTTTATAATGGCCAAAGGAGATTGTTCTCTTCACTGTAGACCACCAAATGATGTGCATGTAGGGTCATTTGGTGCTATTGAGTTTCAAGAATTTGCAGAAAGGAAATATCTGCTGTCTGGTGATATTTTGCAAGTAGAGTGGAGAAAAATTTGGTCTCCTTATCTCTTTTGGTATGGTATTCCAACTAGCGCTAATCATGTCTGTTTTTATAACGTGATTGAGCTTACTTGTCTTCTGAGATCTTTAACTGCTGATTGCTAAATCAGTACATTTTATATGAATTTTTCATCCCCAGGTTGTCTTGAAATATTACATTGCTTAGCCTCTTTTAAAGTTCTCTTGATCTGAATGGATGAATTTTCTCCTTTGCATTTGTGTTAATTCTGTGTTACTCCTTTCCTAGAGTAGGAGCAGGAATAGATTCGCCTGCATTAATTATAGTTCATATTATATTCTTGAAAAATAATCAGATACATTGTAGGGGATTTGTCTAACTGAAGTATTATTATGATGATGAAGGCTTGTTTCCATAGGTTCAATGGGGAAAAGAGTTTCCTGAGTTTCTCCAAAACAGATTTCTACAGTGCCAGTGAATCAGTCTTCTCTGTTTTGTGATCATATTTTGACTATTGTTTTTCAAATATTGGTACCCACTCCACTGGAAGAGGAGAAAACTCATCTGTCTATTTCAATACATGCTAAGAAGCTTTACTACAGTGTTTGATGGAAGAGGGATTGGAAATTCTTAGCCAAGAGGAATCTTTGAGATTATCTGCGGATTTCATTGCTCATGTTATGTGTGTTCTAGTATTACTGTAGGTAATTGACCATCGTTTAAACGGGAGAATAGACTGAAGTGCAGTTGTGGCTCATCTGGGTTTCATCAAAACTATATCCCTGTTGGGCCACAACTGGCCTATGAAACAATTTATGCCTACAAGTGCTACCCAAAGTCACTGGGGATTTGCCTGAGGTCTGAGACACTTCTCATGGAAACTGTCCCAATTTTTTTCTCGTTTAGTAAAAGTATAACAGAAGTTAGATAGAGCTGAAAACAATGAAGAAATAAGTATAAAGAAACAGGGTATTAATAATAATTGGATTTGCATAGTATTTTGCATAGATTTATATAGATTAGTGATCATTGACTGGAATTCCTGGGCAATTTATACTTGTGTGCACTTCAAAAATTGAAAACCATGTCCTCAAAGTTTTAAAGACTTTTATTCTACTCCATTCTAAATATGTGGTCACAGATTCCTTTAAGTTTTCTTTTTTACAGTCAGTATCATTTGGTTTTGGAAATTGTGTAGTTAAAAAAAGAAATCTAGACTAAACCATGAAATTGTTTTTCAGTCAGGAGTTCAGTCAAAGTATTCTAACGTTCTTTAAGAAGTGCTTTTCCAAATATGATTAAAAATCTTACACAAGAATATCAACTTGTATTCAGAATAGTATCTTACTGAATAAAGAGGATAAAACTTATATAATCTGATGTTTCTTTAAACCTATAAATAATGTCATTTTCTTAAGCCGTTATTCTTTTAGAATCAGAAATTCTTCAGTATGTATCTCTATACTATCTTATGCTGTTTGTTCCTCAAAATACTAAATTATTTTTGGAGATTGATTAAAAATCTTGTCAGAAGAATTAAATACTAGCCAGAATAAAACAAAATCTTCTACAATAGTAACGAAGTCACTGGGCATCTAGAACCGAGGTTTTCTAGCAATAGGAAAGTCAGTAAGTAACACCCTGCCTTTCCTTGCCCACCACATAGAAGCCCTGTGCAGCCGCTGGGACACACCAGGGCTGTGTGGATTCAGCTGGGGAGAAGCAGTAGACCTGAGGGACTAGATCGTCTTGTTTTAGTGAGTAGATAGCTTGTCACACCAACGCCTTCCCTCCCCGACCAGGGATTTCGCTAACTTCTGTACTAGGAAGTGAGTGTGCTGCTTGCATGTGTAAATACAAAGAGGGCATGTGTGTTGGGGTAGCCGTTTGGAGGGGCAGTGTCATTCAGTGGTCTCAGCTGGGTCTAAAAGCCTGATGTTAGCCTGCCACCAATTAAACCTGCGAGCAGTGCCAGCAAGCACCACCAATTGAACCACCAATCAATTGGCTACCACCAATTAAACTTCACTGCCTCTACTAAATATCATGTCCACAAAAACAGTGCTGAGATTTCTCAGTATTCATCACATACATAATGTACTTTTTAATGTCTATTATAAATTATATCCTCTTTTAACTTTGGAGGTGAAATTCTTTTTTTATTTACCTAAATATAATATATTTGGCTTCATTATTTTCATGACTTCCTGCTGATTTTAATAAAATATGAGAATATCGTGCTACAGAATTTCTTTGACTGTCTGATACACAGTTTGGTAAGACTATGACTTACCAAACCAAAGCATGGTAATATCTGTTGTATCAAAAACTTTTGTGAAAGAGGAAACTTGTAATTATCCTCGCAGTGTCAGTTGATTTTCTCCCAAAGTCAAAACAAAGACCCTTAATTATAACTGGAAATAAATTACAATTAAGATGTGCACTGAAAGGGAGAAAAAAGAATTAGAGGTGAAACTTTGGCTTGAATAGCTGAGAGCACAATTATAAATTTGTTTGCATACCAGTTGCTTTACTCTACCAAACGAAGCAAAATTAAATATGGAAGAAAGTTTTAAGTCTCATCTTGAACAATAGTCTTAGCAAGGAAGATGAAAAAAATGAGAGAAATGTAAAATAAATGGTCTAAAATGACACAGCCAATAGAAAGTGTGGGTACAGAAATCAAATTGTTGAATACTTGGAAGTCAGATTTTCTATTACAAACATGTGGTACTCATTTCTGATATTTTCCAAATTTAAAAATGTATTCTTTTCAAAAAATGTTGCCCTAAGCAAAAGATGAATTATGGCATTCACATTCTGTGAATGAGGTAAATCTCTACCTGGTTAATGCCTGGTTAATTTACTGCAAAGATGTCCAAGAAAAATAATGAACTTAATGTCACTCATTTAACACAAAATGATACTGTCAGTGTTTTGATTAATGTCTATCATGAATCAAGAGACCATTGTGTTACAGGCATCTCCACATCAATTGCCAGTCTAGACTCTGCTGTTGGATGTAGGTGCCTCCTAAATTAAACCCTTTCATACCCCCACAGGCTGAGATCATGCACATCTGAGATGTGTTAGTTGAAATTCCACATAATCCTCAGTTGCCAAGTTCAGATGGAATGGTCATAGTACCAAAAGTTGAGAAACAAAGAAAAATTAATGTGTACGTACAGAAAAGTTCTAAGGGAGCAGCCGGGAGGCAAAACCTCCAGCACTCTCCACTCACAGGTCCAAACCCAAGCTCACTGGCTCTGAACTCCAGGCAGGAATTCAGAAGGTAGACAGTTTTCTTCAAGACTGAGTTGCCAGTTGGAATTATTTCATTTATGTTTTTTGAATAACTTTCTGTGGGGAATCCACAAGCATCAGGTGGAGTCCCACTGGCAAGGTGGATGAAATATCGGGCAGCTTGATTGAAGTCATATTCTCGATGATGTATTCTCACCATTTTCCAGTAGAATATTCCATTTCACAAATATCTAGAGTATTCTAGGAATTATAGTAAATTATGGGGGTAGGAGAAATAAAAAGTGGTTACCCTGTGATCAAAAGAGTGGCATCAGGAGAGCAATCTAGGGCATTTCAGTTAAACATGCTAAGTTCTGGGGGGGGGGGGGGTGGACAGCCCACTGCTCTGTCTTCACTTACACTTGATAGCACTCCCCTGAGGAGACGCAGGGCTTAATGTATTTAATCATGGTGATAAGTACAGACAGATAGCCTAACCTAACACCAACCGAAGCTTATAAATGTGGAGTTTCTGAAGATCACACCAAAATATGTTGGAAACCTATGAGATTCTAAAGCTTACTACTGGTAACTGCATCCACAATACTAGTGAGATTTCTTCTCTTTCATCCGGTTGGTGAAAACTAAAATGGAGGATAGAGTTAGTGTTTTCTGGGGTTCCGTGATATGGGCATAGTCCTGGATGGAAAGAATCCAAATGACTATTAATTTCTGAAAATTCATCAAGAAGTATCTACTAACACAAACATGCACATATTTAAATAACAATATCTGACTAGCAAATAGATAAGCACAATGTGTTCATCACTTTTTTATCACGAGGAGAAAGACCCATAGCACCCAAAACGGAAAGGAAGAGTTGGCTTACATTTCAGGAGATTCAGTCCCTGGTCAATGGCCATGGACTCCGAGACAGAAACAAGAGTGGAAGAGCAATGTGGAAGGCAAACCATGCCCCCCACAGCCGTCAGGAGCAGGGAAAAAGTGGAATAACCAGGGATGAGAACACACCCTTCTGGGTCACATGCCGTGACCCACCTCCAAACAGACCCCACCTCTCAACAGCACATTCAGCTCCTACTCCTCAGTGGGTGATCCACTGATTAGTATAGTGCCACAAGGTCCAGTCACACACGAACACTTACAGCTTTGGGGGCATAACACAGGAACCAAAGCCAGACTCTCTGAGGAACATCCAGCAGGCTGGGAGGGAAAAGTTAGCTGATCTGATTTGATCTATATTACTGAATATTTGCATTGATCAAAGGCACTGGTCAGATCTGAGCATTTAGAAGCTTACTCACTATGTATGTTTTGCAAAAAAAAGCTGTTATCATTTAATTTATACACTCATGGCTTCCCCCATCCACTTGTACAAATAATCAAGATATTGATAATGTGACTCTTAAAAACTTTTCAGAAAACAGAATTATTTTTTTATCTGCTAATTAACTGGGTATTTTTCATACTTTTAGTAGGCGGGTTGGAGCAGGTAGTATCGTCACGCTTCCAAATCCGTATGTCAAGTATAATAAGCACCAGTGATTAATATTCAAGAGAAAAGTCTGACATACTTGCATCATACACAAAGTAACTTCAAGGAAGCAATCCTGTCTCCTGTGAGGAGATACGCTCTCCAATAGCGGCAGAGCCATTGCCTGGCTCTGCAGAGGTATTAGTGCCAGTTCACAGCACAGGGTACAATGGATAGAAACCATCTAGATCATGTGTCACAGCACTGATTGGTCCAGATGCTTGACATTTGATTATGCTTGAGACAGAAGATTACAAATTATGTGACTTACTTATGGACAAGGCAAGCAGTATTTTCCAGCCTAACTGGAAATGTTGTCACCTATCACCCTACTGAGATCCCTGTACCTGGTGCTTTGCCTGGTGCATTTCTAAACAGATACTCTGCAATTTTGCTGGAACTGTTTTCAAATGATTACTTGTATACAGTTTGGTGCAAGGAGCATGTAAGTGAGTATTTCCATACATACATTGATATTTACCAATTAGGCCTACTCTAACTGGTCAACATGAAAAACTTTCATCAAACAGGAAACCTCCTGAGCCTATTAACTATACTAAGGCTATTGTCTTTTAAGATATGTGTGAAGGGGGCTGGAGATTTAGCTCAGTAGCTCAAGCACTTGCCTGGTAAGTGCAAGGTCATGAGTTCAATCCCCAGTACCAAAAAAACAAAACAAAACAAAACAAAACAAAAAAAAGATATGTGTGAAGGCCTTTGAAAAGTCCAACACATTACTGCTTTCTGAAAAAGAAATAGTAGTCACCCTCACTTTGTATATTCTGGCTTTTCACACATTTGTGCAACTAGTAGCTGTTTGTTGAGAACCTGGGAATCAGCTTTGATCAGCTGGAACTTGTATATTTTCTACCAATTACATATTTTCATATAATATTCCCTTCCACTAAATAAATCATTAAGTATTGCTTTCCTTTTCAGAATGAATGTTCTCTTAACTTTTACCTTTGAGTTTACCTACTGAGATGATTAAACGGGTTCCAGGTATTTACCAAGAAACAATTGCACTTTGGAGCAATGGGTTTTGCTTTGTTTTACTCATTCATTCATTCATTCATTCATTCATTTTGAGTTAGTCATTCAGTGTGACCCAATTCTGAATCAGTTCTTTAAAATAATCATGAAATAACTCAAATGTGCAACAGCCTATCTTAAACCGAATGCATCTTACCAGTCACACGTTCTACTTTGCCAGCTTCCCTGCCAAATAAGCGTGACAGAGGAGCAGCCTTTAAAACTTACCTCCCTGTTCTTCACAGCTGCAGTGGTCTGGAGCAGCCTAAGAATGGAAAGAAGAGCAAAAGAGTTTCTTTGGATAAGAATTGAAAATAGAGGGCAATAAAGATTGATTCTCCCTTGCTTGTTGAGTGGATAGAGTAGATAAGCGGATTTGTTGTGAGGTCACCGCTCACAACTGGATGTTAATTTGAAAATGGATTAGCTTAGAAGTAGCAATTTCTGCTCTGTGGGTTTCAGTGAAAAGTCTGCCTAATTCTGTCATGGACCTCATAAACTGGCAGCGACCAGCGCCTACCTAATGTGCCATTACGCACCGGGCACACTTCAGCGATTACGGCACAGCTGCACCGGGCTGAGTGGGCTTTTTCTTTAGCATTCACCCACAGGTGCTCTCTGTGATTATTTGGCTCAAAGAAATAAACTCTTCAGGAAATTAACTGGGCTCTGTGCTTCTCTTCCTAAGCTTCTCATGTGTGAACCTAGGAATGGCCGATGTCAGAGGTCACTAAAGTGAGCTCAGTGACAAAATGAAACAAGGTCCACTGAAGAAATCACCTTTTCCTGCGTGTGTAGATGACACCTTCTTGCTTTTCAGATTCTGTGGCATGGGGCTTCCTGCTGTTGTGGCTTGGAAGAATGTGGTGGCAGACATTGCAAGTGGAAAATATATGATACGTTCAAGATTATATTAACATTTATAATTTTTACTGTTTCTTGTATGCCATGCACGTTAAATGGCAATGGGTAATGGGGTAAGGAAAAGGAATTCATTCCAACAATATTAAAATAAAATAAACAAAATGGGGAGATGAGGTGCACACTGTAATCTACATTCTCATTCTCCCTGGATGACTAGACCAGTTGTATCTTTCTAGAAAAAGTGAGGCAAACATTATGGGCAGGGAATAATTCAAAATGGTAATCATTATTATGCAAAGAAATAATATGTTCTACTTTATACTTTTGCCAAAGGCATACTCATAATATTATCTGAAATTTTTATCCTATAGTTAATTAAATATGTTATGATTTATAATGGGATGCTATACATGACATATTCTGGGGTAATCCAATGTGCAGAAAGGAATTTAATTTATTGAAAATAATTTATGATTGATTCCCTGGCACTTGGCTAGCTAATGTCTGACATGTGGTTTAATCCCTTTGAAGTCCTTTTTTTACTCTTTTGCACAATAGATGCTCTGCTTATAGTTAATAACAAAACAGCAGCAACATGAAGTGCCATTCTAAGACCTGACCTGTTCTGGTAAAAAGAAAATAACATAATTAGACAAATATCACTAATGAGATTTGGGAGACAAAGGAAAAGGTTTACTGTCCCAGATACTTTCCCAGTCTGCTCCTGTGGAATACTTTAGAGAGGGGGCATTCATCTGGTCCACAGGTAAAGGTTGACCTCTAAATGAAACATCCATGGTAGAGAGAATCTAATTAACTCTAAGAAATTCAGTACATGAAAGAAGGTGGCAGTCATCCCATTTAATACTCCCAACGCATTATATTTGGACTCCAAATGGACAGTTAAGTTTTTAAGAAGAACATAATTCAGAATAAAATTGTTGTAATAGTGAGGAAGAAAAATAACACGCTCCATGGACAAACTGGGGGACAGGGAAGATTGAAAGTTATCACATGGGACAGAGATGAAACCTCAGCACTAGGAAGAGCGCAAGCTGGAGAATCACTGCATAGCTTACAAAGCAAGGTAACAGCGAACAGAGCTGTCTTGGGACCGTTACAAAAGATTGACATCCTCAGGAAACTGGAGCCGGAGTTCGCCTGGATCCTGGGGTAGCCAAAGACTCCTAAGTGCTCTTTGACTTCTGTGCCTTAACTGTGTTAATTCGTAGAATGGGTGGGCGAGAGGAATTCTTTTGTGTCCTGACTATTTTAAAATGATATAAAGGCTGGGGATTTATTTAGCTCAGTGACTTAAGCACTTAAGCACCTGCCCGGCAAGCATGAGGCTGTGAGTTTGATCCCTGGTACCAAAAAAAAAATTATATATAAAGTGGTGGATAACTGAGTGATATATGGGTATATTAAATGACATTATATATATATATTTATATATTAAGATCTTTATATATAATATATATTATATACTGAATATTATATATTGCATATTATCTTAATATATTAGGTTATGTATTATGTTATAAAATATATTACTATTTGTTATATAACATGTTAAGTATATAACATATATAATATATATTTATTATATATATTGTTTTTAAAACAGTGACAATGGAAGAACTTATTTACTGAGTACTGGAAGATATAGCTGTTTATTGTACTTGTATGTGGATAGTGGTGATTCAAAAAGAAACCTAGACACTGGAATAAACACAGAAAGTTTAATTTCCATTTTCTAAATACAGCATTAATCTTTATTATCATTTTTATATATATTATCAAGCACTTACGCAAGTTAATCCAGGTTATCATCATCCTGTAAGAACTTCCTGCAAATCACAGAGTGCAGACTGCGTGTTTAAACAACTCTCTTGTGCATAGACAGCATTTGAAGGGCTTGGTGCAGCTGGTTTGCACACTGCCAGGATGGCGGATGCATCAGTTTCTCCGAACATGCCTTGTACAAAGTTCCTGCCATATATATTCATGTACCCAAACAGCAATGGTGTGCCATAAATGATAATAATTCATATATGTGATTTGATTAAATTGAATTGTGGTGGAGTTGGCAATTCTTTGTCATCTCTTCTGACTGCAATTCTTTTTTCTTTTTCTTTCTTTTTTTTTTTTTTTTTTTTTTGGTGCTGGGGATTGAACTAACGACCTCACACTTGCCAGGCAGGCACTTAAGCCATGAGCTAAATCCCCAGCCCTGCAAATTCTTCTTAAGGTATTTTGTCTTGAAATGGTTGAAAAAGGGAAAGCAAATATTTTATATTCATGGGCAATGACATTTTACTACCTAATGCAAGCAAAACAAAAAATGCCCCAGACCCAGCAGGACAGCAGGCGGGCTGGGAAAAGAGTGGGAACCCTGAGGGGCCAGGAAGGCATCCCCGGGGGTGGGGGGTGCTGAGTGGGACCAGGTCTGCACACCACTTGTGCGGTGCTGAGGAGAAGAGATTGGGTCAAAAAGGTGGCGACACACAGAGATACCAAATGGATATGTGTTCTTTCTGTCAGCTTTGAAAATGGCATGTTTACCAAAAGGGTTGATCTTAAGAATTCTCACCCCACGCACACAGTAACTGACTTTTTGTGTGTGAATGGATGGAAGTGGTATTTCCATTATAGCAATCATTTCATGTTGAGTAAGCATATCAGATCATTAAGGTGTACAACTTAGATATATACAATTTTAAGCATCCAAAGTAGAAAAATTCACATTGGAATAGCAAGAAAAATGCTATGATTCTGTCTGTAGATGATTTAGAATAAAAAAAGAAACTATGGTAAATTTATTCATAATAAATTAAGATAAAGAAAACTTCAAATGTGTACTTTCCTTGCGAGACAGCAACAACCTGAGTGTGATGCTAAGGAAGACAGAGCAGAAAATACAATAGAGCTAAGTAAACAGTTATATTTTCAACTGAATTATTCTGTGAATTTCATTGGCTGTTGAGTTAGACACTGGCTTTCTTAAATGGTGCAAATACAGTTCATTGGAATGAGAAACTTGAGACACGCAAAAGATACCAAGGACACAAACCATGAGAGCCTGTGTTTAAGAAGGGAACTGTGGCGGGGGGCAGAGGAGGTTGGGGGACCCCAACCTTCCATTTCTGCACTGTTCTCTGCTGTGTCTGCAGACTGGCTCAAATTCTCCAAGTCCTGTATCTTTCAGCTGGGAAGAAACCATAGCTTCTGTACTACAGAACTATTCTGAGGATAAATCAGATAAAGCAATAGCTTAACTTACGTTCATAAATGCTGGCTATCATTATCGAATAAAGTAACAGCAGTGATTGAACAGCTACGAACCCTTTTTCTTTCCTAGATGCTTGTATTTCCTATGTTTTGTTTATCAGAGTCCATTAGTCTATATAAAACTTTTCAGCAAGTCTGAAAATCATTTTTAAGCAAGGAGAATCTTAAATCAAAATGAAGCTCTAAGCCCACATTTTCTTTAGATACTTTACTCTCTGTCCTACATTCCTTTACTATGTGGCATCGAACCCGAACCCAGTGAGATGTGAATGAAAGAGTTTGATTTGGATGAATGTCTAACCAAAGTCACCATAGCTATGACAATCTGCCTCATATTTATTTCTTTTTTCACTCTTAAAGTAAAAAACAAATTCACTACGTACATATTTATAGCTGGGGGGATGAATTTAAAATGTTAAGGCAAAATTTATATTTTGCAAATAACTTTTATTTCTTCACAACAAATAATCTCTTAAAAAGAAAATCTATATGCAACTCTTTATAAGAAATATCTTGTCAAAGGTGAAGCGTATAAATCATTAAATAACATTCTCAGAAAATTAAGAATAATAATTGTTATATAAATATTTACAATAGTCACTTAAATTTTCTGGCATCATCTAGCTTTCACATGTTAGTAATTAGTTGAAGAAGTATAATTTTCTAGTAAGTTGGAGTTTATTAGCTCCTACTGTCATTATGGCCTGCTGTAGGAATCCAATCATTGGTGAATGTTGGTGCACATTTCAAAACATACATCTATTTTTTTCTTACATACTTTTGCTAAACCTGTATTGCTTTCATTTCCTGGGAAAGTACGGCATAAAATCAAATGTATTTGCATTTGCCTTTTGTTTAATGTCTTCCCCCAGTGCTCCCCATGTGCTACATTGCCACACTCTCTGTGTTTAGCAGTAATAACGTGACCCCTTTCTGAGAGAAGTCTGATTCTCTTCTCCGAAGCCACCTGGGAACTGTAGCTAAACAGTGTAAGGAAAATGGGAGAGAATGTTTTCGGAGCACCACCCAAATAATAAAATAAAGCTTTTGTTCCATTGTCAAAAGTCTCAGAGTGCAAGGCAAAAGCAGAAGGTGTCCTGCCAGGCTCACACCCAGGCTGCTGTTTGCCTGTCGGTGTCCACATGGCTTTGATTTCCATCTAATTGCAAGGAAACACAAACACTGGCAAAGGCTGCCTGGATGTGTGGTGACCCTACTGTGTTGAACGGGTTGCATTTGTACGCCTAAAGAACACCTCTGTGTGATGTTTGTTTGCCTCTTATTCTTAGAAACTTAATAGGCCTACAGGAAAAAAGAATCATGGAGAAAGTTGGGAAAGAGTTTTGATAGTAACATGAAAAAATAAGCATAGTGTGTTCCCTTGTGAACCTTGTGATCAATAACTTTGAAAAAAATCAGTTCAGTTCATAAAATACAGCATTTAGAGGGACCCAGCTTTTCATTTAAAATGCTCAATACTGTTAGGGAAAGGGGACATTCAAGTAGAAGGGCAAGATTTTGTTTCAGGGAGTTTAGTTTGCTTGTTTTAGCTTTTGGTAAGGGGAAGGAAATGAGGAATTCTACTCTCGTAGCTTTTGCCATCTCTTTAGCGTCGTCTGTCCGTAACCCCAGTTTTGTGTGGGGCGTTCAGTGGGGTGTTCAATGGTAATACCATTGGCAGCCGGATAAATCTATGGGCAACCCCTCTTATGTTTGTTTCAGTATTTTAAGCCAGCTTTTAAGACCCTTCCTGAGTCATAACAATTGAAATAAAGGGAGAATTTAGTTCGAACAAAATCAGGAGAAGCTGGGTGAAGTTTTCTGAGCAGCTGGTCCCCCTCAGTTCTCAGTGGGCGGCGCGAGGCGGAGGATGGAAGCCCACACTTGGTCAGCACTGCGTGGGAAGAGAATGGAGATGCTCCCTGTCGGCATACCTATAAATTACTCACCAGGTCCTGCCCGCATTTGATTATCTGGATTTAGGAAAGACAAATAACGCCCTTGTGCAGAGCTGACACTCACCTTGACATTCCGTTTACACATTTCCTGTGATCTTTAGCACCCGTTGCCTACTTAACCTGTGATAGTGATTCTGGAACCTGAATTTTTAAAAGCAACTAAAGCGTAAGCATTGTTGTGTCCCACCAGGAAGTGAAATTAAATTGGTTCAGTCATTAAAAATTACAAAATATATTTACACAACTAAAAACTGATATTCAGGAAGTTCTCACTTGCACCTTCCTGGAACTTGGAGTTGTGCCACCATTCGCAAACGGAACCTTCGCCAAGACCTGTGGGTAGTGACATGGATAGCATTTCCTGCCCTGAGGGCAAACCCCAAGCATCTCGTTCTATTTCTCTATCTTTGGCCCTATTTTAAAGTTTGAACTATGTTTGAAGTGTGATATTTTCAATATTCACCAACTAGTTTGATATTTTGTTTCCATCATGACATAATTAATTTTTCTATATGCCCCACACAATCAATTACAAAAATTGGTAAACATTGTCAGAATCGTTCTATAAAACGCATCTTTTCTGTAGTTCCATTTCCATTAGTCTTACCTTCTTCCTTCCTGCATTCCTAACCCTTTCCTTAAAGCACCAGGGTGGAATTCAGATTATTTTGACTATGTTCCTGGTAATTTAAGACTGAGGAAAAAATGGTGCATGACATTAGCATAAAAAATAAACAGAACAGTTAAAGAGCCAGATGACCCCAGTTCTGATGAGAGCTGACAGACAGACGCATCCATTCAGACAGTACCAGCACGCGCTCATCCTGTATGGTAACATTTTGGTTCACAGACGCTTCTGCTCGCAGATGATCTGGTTCTCAAACAAGAGCATTAGACAAAACTTTACTTCTGTGCGCAGACTCTACAGTGAATGACAGGCACAGTGGTGGCCGTCTTCCTCACACAAGCACTAATGCAGGCATCATCCTCAAAAGTGAAAAACAAATTAAGTTCCTGAGCTGAGGTACCTGTGTCTGGGTGTCTATGATTACCAGTAGCCTGGGAATAGTCTGCACGTGTCCACTAGTAGCACAGCTCTGCAGTGGGCACACGCCGTGTAAGCTTTATGGTCCTGAGAACAAAGATTTAATTAACCAAGTATATATTTGCTGCCGTACAAGCTATTAGTAATAATTCTCATACCCCAAACACACACACACACACACACACACACACACACACACACACTACAGTAATGTATTAAGACCCTGAGATATTTTACTGCAAAGGGTTTACATATAATTTTTTACTCTGTTTTCTTTCTGCTTTTGAGAGTAGGCCAGGGACAGTGAAGAAATTCCATAAGAATACGTTTTCTCTCAGGAAACACTAGTTTGTGATTTTCTAACGAGTTAAAGAAAGTTGGAAAAAAGAATAAGAGACAAAATTGACGAACTAAGGACAGAAAGATGATGTTTCAAATATGTTTGTTGATAGAACATAGAACATGAAATTTCAAGAAATCAAGAGAGTAAACATTGTAAAGATGCTTCCCTGACATATTAATTTAATCAGTAACTTAGAATGAATTTACTTCTGAAGAGTTAAGAGGTGAGCCGCTCTTTGTGCTGGAGAAATAACCTGGCGAGTTCGAGAGGAATGGCATTGTCTTGTAATGGCCACAAAAGAAAACACAAGACGTCATAGGAAATAGGAAAAAAAATTAAAACTATAAATCAGCTTTGAGGGTCCACAGTGGTTAAAAATGTGAATTTTATTGTGCAGCTAAGCGAAAGTGGGAGATCTACCCTAGAAAAGGCCGCTAACCTGGGCGCGTCCTGCCGTGGTGCTTCCTTGGGGATCTTCTGTGGGTGTAAAGTTGGCGCAGTGAAAGTTTCGCGTGATTGCCAGCACTGCAGCCGGATCATTTCCAACACACAGACAGGAAATTCCTCTTCCATACGCCTGCTGCGCTGCAGCCGCATGGAGGCTTTGCCGCGAAATGTCCGTGAAGACAGAGGGAAAGTTCTGGGCCCTATCCCCACGTCTCTTAGGAATATTGCCTGCACGCTGAGGTCCACGTCAGCCAAGGTAAACTCAGTTTTCCTTCACAAATATTCTTACGCACATCCTTCCCATTTTGAAGTATAGAAACTGAGGTGGGTATGTTACGTGGGGCTCACGAGCTTGCACAGCCAGTGAAGACAGAGCTGACGTCTGGACCCAGGGGAGGTGGCTTCCAAACGTGCTCTGTATCACCACACTGCACCATCCAGCACCCAACCCTGCGGGAAATCCCCTGACAGTGATTTTCACTCAGTATAAAGTGATAGAGACACAGTCTGAACCAGAGAAGTCAGGCCTGCCTGAAGGAGGTGCGTGGTTTTTCCCTTTTTTCTTGGGAAGCCTGAGTCATCCAGCTCAGAACAGCCCGGTGTGGCTCATCGGCACCAGCACTTGGTCATCACACGCTAACTGGACCCTGACTCACGTCCGCTGCCTGCCTCCGAGGACCTGTGACTCAGGCACACCCCACCGACACACACGCTGCTCCTCCGCACTGTGGTCCCTCCTGGCCCCTGCTGCCCGCCGCCCAGGGCTTCCACTTCCCTGGAAGGAGTCAGGGAGCCGTCCTTTTCACCAGAACTGGGTTCTCCTAACAGCCATCTCCAGTCTCAACTGCTAAAAGTGCTCTCGAAACACTGAGGAGCAAAGGCTGGCGAATTTTAAACCCAACACGAATCTTCTGACCAAGCAATGCAGTCCAGTGGCAAAGTCAGAGCAGCCTGGCACTGAGGAAGAGACATCACATGCCGTGCACAGTATTAGTCCAAGTAGAAAATGACACATTAAAAGCCACATTCTGTCTTCTAAGGCCAAAATAATGAAACATACATATCTTAAAACCTCGGTAAACTTTAACAGAAGAATTTAGAGCTGAGCAATGTCACCAGGTTATTAAGACTCGGAAAAGACAGGCTGTGAAGCCCGCCTGTTTCTGTGCCGCTGTTCCAGAGGGGCTTAGGTTCGGTTGGTCCAGATGCCAGCTGATCCAGATGCCTGGCCACAGGGAGCCAGGCAGTCACCAGGGGTCCATGCAGGGCCACAAGGCCGAGTGGGCTTCGCCTCCAGGCTCCACCAGGCGCTGCACTGGGTCCTGTGCTCCTTGGCATCGCTGGTGCTGGTTCGAGCTCACCCAGACCCTGGCGGCACGGCGGGATCCCAGCCAGGGACGGGCCAGACTGCCCGAGGTCAGTTCCCGTGCCGCACACGGGGATGCCCTGTGTCCCCAGACACTAAGGAAAGTGCAGCCCACGTCACGCACAGCCATGGGTGCAGCTGACACGTTTGGCCTGACTTCTCTGTTGTTGGACACAGTGTTTGGATGCTTGGTTTGGGTTCCATAATTTTTATGAAAATCGGTTTAATTTGGCAAAATGGAAACAACAGAAACACTGCAGGGTGGGGGGAAGAAGCCGGGGGTCTCCTTGGCCCATGCGCAGGTTCTGCTGTCCTCTGGCAGTGGGCACCGGGGCCCACTCGGGACGGCCAGGAGCAGGTTGAACCTCTTTCTCCCCCGCCGGTTCAAGGCCTTGGTGAGAACCCTTTTCCCCTTGCCCTGAGCCCAGAGGAGGCCAGGGCCGCGTGCTGACAGGTCCCTGTGCATGGGCAGCCGGGCCGGGCGTTTGGGCAGGGGGTGGAGGAGGCAGTGCCGTCCTTCCCCCTGTCCTCTCAGGAAGGCCTGTATACCCTGTTCCGGGGTACTGACCTCATAACCGGGCTCAGCCCTCCAGGGGCCCCCAGCTGCAATCACTGTAAACCTGTAAATGTGTCTGAAGACATTCTGAACCGAGGAAATACCCTGGCTTATCCCACTGCATCTGTAACTGTAGAAGCTCTTGGCATTTCTGCAGGTGGTATTACTGTGATTGTCGGGGACTATTTTCTAGCTGCACTTATGCAGGTCCCTGTATGATTTGTCATTCTGCTATACAGAATGCACATCTTTTCTCCTCGTTTGTCCATGTCAGGGTGAAGTAAGGTATTCCAGCTCTGCTCAGAGTGACACACAAGTGCCCTGCCTTTCCTCAGGGGCTCTTGGAGCCACACCTTTGCCAGCTTCTCAGGGCCACAGAATTCTGTGAGGACTTCAGGGCCACCTGGGCCGCACCATGGCCCCGGCTCATCCTGCTGTCTTTTAGTCACGACCCAGAGATGGGCCACTTCTCCGAGAAGTATGGGTTCCTCTTGGGGAAATCAGTGTGTAGAATCTAAGGTCTGAGGGTAGATGTGTTCAGGGTGCTGGGGCTGAGGCAGTTGTAGGCCCATCCGGGGCAGACCCAGGAAGATCCTGTGCGGTCACACCCGTCTCTCCCTGTGACTGCGCCTGTCTCTGTCACATGAAGACTTCCTAGCCATCGACCAGTTCTAACGCGTTACCACCAAGCCGGCCCCATGGGTCTTGGGGTAAAATTAGAAGAACAGAAAGGACTTTGTTATTACTGACCTTTGTGTTTAAAGTTTCATCATTGTCTGCAAAGTTTTATCGAACTTTAGATCTGTGACAGAAATTTTGTCTAATTTTCTCATTTTATACCTAAAATAATCAGCATAGAGCGAGACAAACCTCCTTGCCAAAGTAGCACATACAGATAAATGTAATAATTTTATATGGAATTCATTGATCAAAATTTAGCTATTACAAATCGTGCTGCTACAAACATGGGTGCACGTATGTCACTGTGCTATGTTTTCAGTTCTTCTAGGGAATACCCAGAAGAATAGTTGGGTGGCATGAGACCTCTAACCCTAGTTTACAGCACAAATGCCCATCAACCAAGGAAAGGATAAAAGAGACACGATGTTTTTATATAATAGAGCCATAAAGAAGGATAAAGTCGAGGGGTTTGTAGGTAAATAGATGCAATTTGAGAGCATAATCATAAGTGGAATAAATCAGACTCATGTGCATAAACATCATTTTGTCTCACTAGTGTGAAAGCCAAAAGATTAAATAAGATCCAAAATGTACAACAGATATTGTGAAATGGGAAAAAATTGTTCAAAAGGAAAGAAACTGGGATGAGGGAAAGGAGAAAAGAAGGAAGGGAAAAGTATATATTTATACAAGATAGTTAAACTACTAATTTCTCTTAGTTCGTTGAAAAAGAAAGGGTTGTGCTTATATTGTTTGATCAGTTTTTCATGAATACACCCTGTAATCTGAGCAAGAACTTTGAAGATAACAATATGCAATGTATTAACCATTGATACTCTCCTATTGTTTTGGAATTTTGTGTCATTGTTTTTATTTTTTTCTCTTTAAAATAAAAAAAAATCAGTAATCAGCTCGTTTAATTACCTAACAAGTTTACATCTATTTATTGTTAAGAAAATAAAATGCCTAAGAATTAACTATTTTGCTTTCAAATTTAGTGAGGACAGCTATGAACTTCGTACTATTTGATAAGCTGATTCTTTCAATTTTTTCAATAAAATCATGGAGTAGTTACTTAAAATCCATCTTACTAATGAAATCACTGTTCAGGAAGACTAAATGAATTGCTTCAAGGGCAATCAGCGTAACACTCATAGATCAAATTCTGCTGAATTGATTCTAACTCTGCCGAGCTTGATGGTACATTAGAACATAAAATATTTGTAATAACAGAAGGAAGGCTAGAGTGAACCATGCCAAATTGTAATCAAATTAAAATAATCATTGCTTTGAAAAATTAAATTAGGCTGAATTTGTAGCTTCCTTGAATGTTTTCTCAGTCCTGGGTTCCATTCCCAGTACCACAAAAACAAAATTAAACTTTCTAAAGTTCAATTACAGAAGTGACTGATATTGTAATGTTTCACTATGTTATTTGTGAAATAATTGATTCACTGCAAAATTGGCTTATTAAACACTTAAACTATGTGCTAGAAATTGTGTTTTTAATCAAAGGTATAAATTTGAATAAATCAAGTCATCAAAATCTTACTTGATAGTTTACTGGCAGAAAACATAATAAATCTTTATTAAAAATAGTATTAAGAATTTTTTGTAAAGAAATACACACAAAATACTGGAGAAGTAAAAAAAGCCAGCAAGTAATTCCATGAAAAAAGTAATTCAGGGCCTGTGATGTAGCTCAGAAGCACAGTGCCTGCCTGGCAAGCACGAAGTCATGAGTTTGATTCCCAGTACCAAAACAAACAACAACAAAAAAATACTGTTGAGGTTTAGGGCTCTTTCTTTTTGATGAGCTGGGAAGGGGGAAGATTAAAGGAGCTGGGTCCATGTGTGTTTGTTTCTGTACTGTACCCCATTGCCTGATGGTGGTGTCTAGTTCAGTGGATAAACAAATAAATGGCAGAAGCTGAATGAATATCAGACGGTGTCTTCCGGCTGCAACTCAAGCCGTGGCCTGGCTCAAGAGAAGGTCAGCCTGGCAGGTGACAGACCTGCCCGGCATCGTGGGATGTCTCCTTTGCTGTTGAGCAGGGCTGCCCAGGGGAAACGGCACAAGCCAGGAAGATAATTTCGAATTTCCTGTAGGCAGATATTCATGCATCCATATCCCATGCTGAACAACATTTATGGAGTCTGCAATTACTTGCGTGTGCAATCAGTACTAAAATTGTGGATGAAATGTATGACATTCTTCTCTGTGCTAGGTGTGGAAATACGACGTGAGGTTTGCATTACAGTAGCCGTCAGGTCGGCACAATAACTAATTAGTTTATACAATAAATCCAGCTTTACAAACATGTATGGATTATGTTTGCACTGGCACCTTTATTTGGAAAAAGATCCCAGACCATATGAAGGGGAGTGAGGCTGTATTATCTCTTATCCTCGCCTAGTGATGGATTCCTGGAACTGATTTTCTATTGTAACTGTCAGCATTCAATAACTTTCTTAAAATGAACCTGCACATTTCACAAAACATAACAAAGCAAAGAAGTGATGCAGTAACGCTTCTGCTCTTTAAAGAAAGTCTTGCTCTGCCAGAACTGTAGGTAAAAACAACAGTGACACCATCAGACAGATGAGGTGGGGGTCTGAAGCCCATGATATTGCTAAAACATCTACTAGAGCATTAGAAAACACCTCTAAACTTAATGGGAACTTGACCCCAACTCTACTTTGTATTTTGAGGTAGTGTATGACAATAATAAGAATGATGATAGTCATACCAATGTAACTGGTAGGCAATTTTACATACCATCTTCTTTGCTACATATTTCCCATGTCCCTGATTACTTGCAGAGTTCTGGTTTACCTAAATCATCTCACTATCTTTACTAAACTCTACCGTTTGCTCTCAAAAAGAGGCTTTGTTTGGCAGCCAAATATTTGAGCTCTGTGTTTATCTCATGCGCTTAAAAATGTACATTTTGGGTGTTTGAATAAATTGTAAATGCACAGGAAATAGCACACAGGCTCGTTTTTAAAAGGATGAGTCCGTGTTGCTAAGGATCCCGTGTGTCACCCAGGAGTGCCCAGGGAAGAGGCGCCTTGCTGGACGCTGGCAGCATCCCAGGTCCAGGCAGCCCGCCTCTTCTTTCCCGCAGGCCTTTCAGGCTGGGGACGTGTGCTCCTGCTCAGACTGATGCGAAGTGACAGGCTGACGGGCCTGTGTGCTTTTCTCTACTCTCTGCTCTCCCCACTCCCTTAATTGTGGGAAGAGGAGGAATAATTGTCAGGAATTTCGGAGGCCTTTCCTGTTAAAGACTTGTTTACTGACCTAGGGGAACGCAGAATCCAGCCGAGGCAGGAACTTAACCAGGCCAAGAGAGTGGGCTGCAGCCAGGAGGGCGAGTTTGCAAACCCATGGACTGTCCCCAGTGGGTTGACCTGGCCAGCGTCGCCGTGGGCTGCACACAAAAAGCGATGCTAAGCAGAAAGAGCCCAGGGCAGAGCTCAGGGACTGGAAAGCAGCCCTCCTGGGAGTAAAGGGACGTCTGTATTGTCCCTGAGGACCTCCGGGCACTCCGAAAGTCTGCATACGAAGAAAATAAATCTTAGGTAGATGTCCGTTTCCATTTGATGTAAGCACAGCATTATTTATTGTTTAATCTGAAGTGAATAAAATTAACACATGGGAAAATTCACCATGAAACCTGAGTGCCCCTAGAACGGGGAGGCGAGGCTTTGGGGGAGGGGACGACCGAGCCGCCACTTAAAGACCCTGGATTGCAGAACTAATAGAAACATGTGATGCTCCTAGCAGAGACAAGATGTAAAGCTGAGAGGGCCTACAGGCATCCAATAGGCCTTTGGAAGACGGTGCATCCTCACTGCGGCATGTGACCGGTGTGGCTGTGTGCGTCCTCGCCGCGGCATGTGGCCGGTGTGGCTGTGTGCGTCCTCGCCGCGGCATGTGGCCGGTGTGGCTGTGTGCGTCCTCGCCGCGGCATGTGGCCGGTGTGGCTGTGTGCGTCCTCGCCGCGGCATGTGGCCGGTGTGGCTGTGTGCGTCCTCGCCGCGGCATGTGGCCGGTGTGGCTGTG